>ATSW01119337.1:0-11508 GCA_000444245.1 Botryllus schlosseri
TTCTCAAATCGTACTGGCTACTTGATAAAATTGTTAGGTTACCTAATTTAGGCCTACACACAAAATTTGGTTAAATTCCAGCCAGTAACCGCTTTGCAACAGGAGAAGAAAGTTTCTATTTATTATAAAAAATAAATAATAAAAAATTTGAAATTTTCTGTTCACCCCATGAAAGTGTTAGGCTGTCAACTTTTTATTTATTGCATCGCATGGAAAAGAAGCTTATTGCTACAATTGCAATAATAATATTAAGTATGCAACACAATATCGTTTTGTATGCAAAAACTGATATTTACAATATTATAACATGTATAACAAGTTTCAACATAAATTCGTTGACGGTTTCATAGTTTTCAATAAATGCAAGATTTGGTTTTTTTTTTCTTAGGAAGCTGCCCGTTCGATATTGACAGGGTCTTGCGAGTTGGGTTTCGGAGTAGCGGAAAGTNTTCGTGTTGGTAGCATCCGCTCGTATGGCAGGTTGAAATGGANAACTAGGGCNGCAAGAGGGCAGTGTTGTTCAAGCCTAGCGCGCGCGCCCGCTCTTTGATTTCGCTCAGAATTTCTCCCGTTTTCTCGTCTTCCTCGATCTGGGGTCTCCTTTCAATTCTTCTTAGCATTGAATTTNGGATCCATTTTGTGTCAATTTCCGGTCTGTTCCTGATTTTTCTGTTTCTTGCTTGCCAAATGGTCTGTTTGAAAATAGAGATCAATTTAATTAGCGAATTGATGNTACTTCTCTTGGTGGGTTCATTCAGCTTCATTAGTATGATGCTTCCAAGATCGGCATTCTGCTTCCGTTCGTTGGTGGTTTCTTCCCAAAGGTCTAGAAAGAGACGTATTACTGTTTGGGTGGCTTTGCATTTGGTAAAGAGGTACACGTGAGTTTCTGTGTGAATTTCACAAAAAGCGCAATGCGCCGTTTTCGCGGCCAATCTTGCATACATCCTATCCCTGGTTGGGAGTAGGTTGTGGGCTATTCTCCAGTTGAGGTGTATTTGGTCTTTCGTTAGGCAGTTGCTGTGGATGTTGTTCCAGCTTGGACCCTCCATTTCCCTTATTTCTCTGCGGTGCTCCTTTTCCAGCGTGTCTTGATATATTCTCTTGCTTTTGTCTATATTCTCCTTTTCTATTTGAAGGTCTTTCAACGTCTCGTTGGTCTGCTTCCAGTGCGCGAGTGGCTGAAAAGAATGGGGTCTGGAGTTATTCAAAGGGACTGTTCGGTACCTTTTCANGAGGATGGAGAGNTGGTGATCTAATCTCCTTTCCCAGTCTTCCTTTGGTGTTTTTTCGGANTTTTTTACGAATCTTCTTGCGTGCTNGGTGAACATGAGGTCCGTTATTCTTGGAATGTCGATTAGATCGAGCCCTCCTTTGTCCGTTTTTTGGATCACTTTTTCGTAGTCCATTTTTTTNTCCTTTTCAAAGATAAAAGTCATTATCTCTCTTCTTAACCTAGCACGCATACCTTTTGGAAATCTCGATGTCGCAGCCGCGTATGTAAAGAGAGGTAAGATGTTTGAGCGAATGAGTGATATCTTCTCGTGNGCCTTGAAGTTCATTTTTTGCATTTCNTGCAGCTTGTCCACNGCAGTGTCGAGCGCGTTTTTCCATCGCGGTTCGGTTGTCTTTTCATCCTGGGTTATAGTGANACCGAGAATTGTTAGNTGTTNAACCCACATANTTTTTTGTGTATTTTTCCTCCATTTTTTTCGTTCGTAGCTTATGGCTTGCGTTTTTTCCTCGTTTATCTCTAGTGCGCTCGCTTCTCCAAAACTGCGGATAATGTGCATTGCTTGTTCCGCGTCTTTTTCTTCGGCCAGCGTCAGCGTTACATCGTCAGCATAGGAGAGGACGACTGTTTGTTTTTGGAAGCCCGCCAGTCTGTGTCCCTTTATTTCCTGACTCAAGCGTTGTAGAAGCGGCTCTGTGACGATAGTGAATATTAGCATTGANAGAGGGTCACCTTGTTTTATTCCGGAGTCGATGCGTATTCTTCCTTTGGTTTGTCCGTTGAGGGATATTTTCGCTGTGCTTTTTTCATATATTTTGCGGATGAATCCNTGAAAGAGAGGGCCGAAGCCTGCGTTTTTAATTGTGCCGTNCATGAAATCATGGTTTATGGAGTCGTAGGCTTTTTTAAAATCTACCGATACCATCGCTCCTTTTTCCTTATCTTTCATGTCCGCGGCAATTTCTCGTATGTGGAGATTCAGGTCTCCAATGCGNCGTGGCGGATTGACAAATTGCTGCTCATGGGTTATCAGCGGGAGGACAGTTTTTATNCTGNTGGAGAATATTTTCGTTAATATTTTGTAATCTACATTTAGTAGAGATATAGGCCTGTAATTTTTGATATCGTTTCTTTCTCCTTTCTTGTAAATCACCTTGATTATTCCGCTTGCAAANTTNTCCGTTATTTCTTGTTTCAAGTAGATTTCATTGAATACCTTCGTTAGTTCTTCTGCGATTGTGTCTATATTTTGCATGTAGAATTCCGCGCTTATTCCGTCCTCTCCCGGGGTCTTGTTTTTGGGTTGCTGCATTATTGCCATCCGTAGTTCCTCCTCTTTTATTTCAGCTTCGATCTTTTCTCGCTGTTTCTCGGACATCCGTTTCTTTTGGAATCTGTAATATTGGTTTTTTATTTTATTTCGTTCGTGTTTTTCTTACTGTATAAGTCCTTGTAGAAGTTCTCCNCANTGTTTCTTATTTCTTTCTCGTCTGTGGTTATGTCACCATCTGGCTTCNTTAGTTCGCAGATTGAGGCGTTCTNTTTCCTTGTTCTTATTTGTTTGCAGAGCGCGTANGGATCGTAGTCAGTCGAGTAACGAGTCTTCTGCCGCTTTTGCTTCCTTCCGTAGTTTCCATAGGTCTTCCATTTCCAGTTTCCAAAGTTTTCGTTTTATTCTATTGTATGCAGAAAATGGAAGGTTCTTTTTGATCACATTTTCTCTTACTGTTTCGAGTTCTTGTATGTTTTCCCTGTGCCGTTTCTCGTTTTGTCGCCTCATNTCCCGTGCTTGTTTGATTGCGAGGTGTTTAATTCGTTCTTTTATTGCGATCCACCATTCCAATTTGCCGTTGTATAGGATCGGGTACAGAGTTTTCCACTGGGCCCATTTCCGTTCCATTNCGGTTTTGTGGGTTTCNGACTCGTAGATTTGGGTGTTATTCTTCCAGGTTGTTGTTCTGGTTTCACTGTTCCCNATTTTTACTACTGCGACTACTGCGTCGTGATCTGAAATGGGACATACGATATGTTTGCAATTCAATGTGGANATACCTTTTGTGGCATAGATTCTATCTATTCTGGACATGCCCGTGGNGTAGAAGAAGGTGAAGTCCTTCTTCTCTCCGTTCTTTGCTCGGTAGAGGTCACGNACTCCCATCGTTTGCATTATCGCATTGCTGTATCTGGCGTNTCCATCGTTTTTTGCTGTATGTGTCGGTTGTCGATCCAGCTTTGCGTTGTCTACTCCATTGAAGTCCCCGGCTACGATGTGGTTGGTCGTATCGCTTGTTCTTGCCGCTAATTGCCTTAGCTGACCCCTTCTTAGTGCTCTGTTATTAAAACCGTGCAGGTTTGTTATTGTCATATTTTGGGTACCTGTCTGTATCCTGATTCGGGTGTTAGGCTGTCTATAGAAACGATCCTCACCAAATTTGGTTCAATTCCAACCCGTGGAAGCGGAGTTATTGCAGTCCAAAAATCTTGATTTGAATAAAATAGTATTTACGGTGAGCACAACTACAATAAATAAACAATGAGTCGGTCACCGTAAATACTATTTTATGCCAGGTCGTGGGCATCTATAAAATGTACAGCTTTACAACTTCTAACTTGAATCGAGTTCAATTCGTATCAAATCATACTTCATTTCCATCAGGATCGTGTGGCAGATATTTGTACAGCAAGCTTAGCTCGTTACGCACTATACGTTTCTCCTAGGAATAGCCTACCCGAATTAGATTAGAATTATAACTAGAACGGTGGTTCTCAACGTTTTTGTGTTCGCGGACCTCATTCGGACCGTCACGGACCCCCAAGAAGGTCAAGTTCAAATTTAGCTCAATTATCGTGCAATCGTTATCTGTCTCGTGCAAATGATAACTGTAAGCCTAGTGATAAATAGCAACAATATGACTTTTCTTGAAATTAAGATCATAATATTCGTGTAGAAATTGGGTTGACTTTTATTATTTCAAAGCGAATTCTGCAGCTGCATTTCTTGAATATTTTTCTTGGGCCCCATGAAAATGTTTCGCGGACCCCTGGTTTAGAATCAATGAAATAGAGCATGGAAACATTTCGCAAATTATATTAAAATTGGTTTACCGGTATTTAGCTTTAATTACTCTAATTCAGAAGTCTCAAACACGTGGCCCGCGAGATCATTTTGTGCGGTCCGCGCAAGCATTTTGATTTTCCGAATATTCGACAATAGTTAATTGTACCAGGGCCTTGGAGCAACCGTAAATTTGCATTGCTACAGCTACGGCTCCGGAGCTTTCTTCTATCATACACTACTTCCGGTTTCAGCTCCGGAGCCGCATTATTACTACTGCTCCGGCTCCAACCCCGGCTCCGGCTCTGAAAACTATCGCAGGTGACTGTCTATATCAAGGGTGGGCAACCCGCGGCCTGCGGCCCGCTAGCTAATTTCCCAATGCATCATCGAAATCCTGTAATATTATCGAAATTAAATTGTTCTATCCTTGCAAACTGAGCTCAGCTGGCGATATATAGTCGATCCGCAATTTACCCAAGTAATAATAATATTAACTTTGAAAATTTTAGGCGCCTGGCGCGGCTAGTGGGCAGCGTACTGGTTCGTCAATTTCATGTGGCCATTCAGTCGAAATGGTTGGCCCATGACCTATATAGATTACTAATTTACCCGTAGGTTAGTTATCTAGTAATCTAGAGTATGTCAGTCATCAGTAACATTGGATGCAGCAACGAAGACATAGGTGCCGTCATGTTGGCTTGTGACGCCATAATTAATACTTGTCAATTGTCGATAACATCATAGTTGCACTAGAACGCATTTTACTCCATGCCATTGCTGTGTACAGTATGAAAATTCTGATGCGGTCTTTTAACACTGACACTGTACTCGTTAACATGAAGCCATACAGCTCAAGTCAATCTTTAAATAAGCGATTATTATTCAACTATAACTGTAGTAAGAGCAATATGGGCGGACATCACGACCTGATCAATAGAAATTCGATTTGTACCAAAATGGTCAATGGTTTGACATTCGATATTGGTGCACTCGTTACCAGTCCANCCGGTGTCGATCAAGTTTATCGGAATATAATATTTTCCCGTTGAAACNAATCGAATAATCGAATTAAACACTGTGCAATGCACATTGCGCCANNCCGATAACGAATTAAACTATGCANTATGCACATTGCACATTTACAAGTCACAGTGCGCGATAATCCGNNAATACTAGAGTATCNAGCAGANATCAANAANNAATTTACGAAACAGATGATTACAAATTGGAAATCGCGAATCAAATCAGTAATTTGTCTNCAACATAAAATACCATGGGGTCCTGAGCCTNNCNTCCCATNGNGTAGCTCGCACCGCGACAATTGTTNGCTGAGTGTAACGNCGTTTTGGGCTACTCTTCTGCCATCCCCCCGCAGTTGCGAGTAAACGCCATAGCGAACGGAGGTGCTTCTTCGAGCGGGTATTTAGCTGAGTAGGAGCTTTCGATCGGCGACTTCTGTCCGCCGAACGAGCATCGTACGGACTCTGCTTCAATTAGTAAGCAAGGAGGATTTACCATTCGGAAACACGGGCCTACGGTATAAGTGGACGTGTAAAAGCGTGTTGTAAATGTCACAAGGAAGAGGGGCGGTAAAACGCCCCGCCGAAAATTCTACTGATGAACCTGCGCCAAAGGAGTCAGCTTCTCATGGATTAAGTCGATTCAATGAGCATTCTGTAGTCATAACGGGTATAAAAAGCCAATTCGTCGTCAAAATCCTTTAGTCATCAACAGGAATTTGATCAAGATATTAGGAGGTTCTTACACTGAGATACGTGTCCTTCCATCAGGAGATCTCTGCGTAAAATGTGCAAACAGCGGACAGGTGGCCAAACTACTATCATGTATTGATCTGGGGACAAAGGAAAGTAAGATTGACGTCACAGTGGAGCTTTACAAAACCAAACCACTGGAAACGCACGGAGTCATCTCTGACGTTCCCATGGATCTTAGTGAAGAAAATATACGGCAAGCACTATCGAATGACAACGTTATATATGTCAAAAGGTTGCCATACCGCTCGAAGGACGGAGTTATTCCAAGCAGGTCGGTTATTCTATGTTTCTCAGCGAACATGCTTCCCACTGTCGTACATATAGGTGTAGCAGCCCTGCTTGCTACTGCTGCAGGTGACGAATATTATCGTTGTCACGCATGCTGTACCGTACTCGCTCTCTTTTTCGTGCTGGACTGTCTCGGCGAGCGGACTGTCTGCCGCTCGTCCGAAGTGTTGATGTGTATACGCCCGGTTTGGGTTATGTTGCTGGAATAAACACTTGCCTGTAACGTGAACAAAGGCCTCTACATAGGCTTTTTGCGGTTCAGGACCAGGATATACAACCCACCACCCTTGCGCTGTTACAATTGCAGTAGATTCGGCCATAACGCTAAGCATTGCCGTAGTTCAGCACGGTGCACTAAATGCGATAATAATCACGAATACAAGAACTGCACGAACCAAGCCAATTGTGTTAACTGTGACCAACCACATTCAGCCGGCGACGCGGGTTGTGATGGTATCGACAGGAAACTCGAATCCACGCTATAATGGCAAACTCTGATGTCAACTATTGGACTGCCAGAGGAATAGAACAAGAACAGAGACAAATCCCAAATGTTTTATCTGAAAACGAATTCCCACCATTGCAAAAAGATGGCAGTAACCAAACCTCAAACCAAGTATTTCACCAGCAGCATCGTAACGTAACTGTAAGATCAGCTCCAATGAGTCGACAAGTCAACCCCACAAACCACCCATTGCCATCGAATGATAGCATAACCTTATCAACATCGGCGCTGTTCAGTTTTATCGCAAGCGTATCGAAAAGTACAATTAAATCAATCACCGAAGGACAGGAAATTGACATTGAAAAAGTCATATCGGAGACCGCTCAGGAGGAACTTGGAATAGGATTTCCCGGATTGCAACTAATTCCCGCCAATCGAGTAGAAGCCTCAAGCATCGGCCGACACAGGACGTACGGCGGACAAAATTCGCCACAAGCTATCGACGAGTCTTCTATTGCAATGGACCTCACACAAGCTTCGCCTTCAAAGCTAAATTAAGAATACTTCAATGGAATTGTAGGAGCATTCATAGAAAAATCCCGGAATTGAAATATTTCATAGAAAGACTTGATAAAAAACCTGATGTACTCGCCCTGCAGGAAACTCACTTGGTTAATAAGTACAACCCTAAAATCAAAGACTATAACCTCGTTAGGAGAGACCGCGACATCCATGGCGGTGGCATCTGCTTCTTTGTGAAATCCAATCTATCATTCGTTCAATTAGGTATAGAAAGTGTACACTCAATAGAGATGCTAGCCATCAGACTTGACCAGATTACTGTTTTGAATATTTATATCCCTCCAAATCGCAACCTATCGCGTATGCTCCTCGAACGATGTTTTCGTCCCTTCACCACAAAGTGCATTAGAGTCGGAGACTCATCCCTTGTGGAACAGAGACCGAATAAACAATTGCGGTAGACATCTTTACCATGTTATTGATACTAAGGATTTCGTTGTAATAAACACCACTATCCCGACCAGGATTGACATTTCATCCCAATCTCGCGACAATAGTTCGTTATTGGACCTGACCATATGCACTAAAGACCTGGCCCACAACGTCCCAACAGATGTCACTGATTATCTGTTAGGAAGTGATCATTACGTCGTGCTCACAGAACTCAGCGTAACGGTTGATACCTCGCAGACATACACGAAGAGTTGGTCATTTCATCGCGCGGATTGGGATAAATTCAAAAGCCTCTGCAAGAAGCGATTTTCCGTCGCCTGCGATACACCTCCAAAAATGGAGGAGATATCAAGTATCATTATAGACGCCGCAGTGAAGAGCATTCCTGAATCTAGACCGATATCCAAAAGCTCCGTTCCATGGTGGAATAAAGAGTGTTCGAAAACCCTTCGCCTCAACCGTGCGGCCTTCAAAAAGATGAAGCTGACCTTTACCACGGAGGACGTTATCAACTTCAAACGTCGACGCGCGCAAGCAAAGAAAACTATTCTCGTCGCCCAAAAGCAATACTGGGAAACCTTTTGCAGCTCCCTCACTGAAAATTCAAGCTTGGCGCGTGTTTGGCACGTAGTCAAATCCATGAGCGGAAGTCGCACCTGGAGTCGTATTACCTCCCTCAAAGTCGGCGACCAAGTGCACACAACAGAGCAGGATAAAGCAAATGCACTGGCATCCTACTTTGCGAGTGTCAGTAGTGATAATAGCCTTCAACCAGAATTCCGACATAGACGCGATGCTATGAAGCAAGCAATGCATCAACGCTTATGCGAAATGCAAGATGACACCACAGGAATAAACATAGAATTCAGTACTTCGGAACTTATGCAAACATTAAAGCCTCGGAAGAATACAGCTCCCGGCCACGACAGAATATGCTATCAAATGATAATGAATTTACCACCCTCCTGTCTAGACCGTCTATTACGATCCATTAACGAGGTGTGGAAGACAGCTCAGTGCCCATCTGCATGGCATCACTCCATCATCGTACCTATCCCGAAGAACGGCCAAATTTTGAATTCCATAAGGAGTTACAGACCAATCGCTCTTACCAGCAATCTGTGCAAAATAATGGAACGGCTAATCAGCGAAAGGCTATATTGGTGGCTTGAAAACCGAAAACTCCTCCACCCATCTCAAAGCTCATTTCGCAATGGCAGGTCAACTAAAGATAGGGTGATGGCGTTACATGATGATCTATACAAGGCCTTGGGAAATCAAAGATACGCAATCTGTGTATTCCTGGACATCGAAAAGGCCTATGATCGTGTTTGGAGAGACGGAATAATAATAAAACTGCAAAACAATGGGCTTATCCGGAAAACTCCTGCGATGGCTTCACAGCTTCTTACATATCCGCACATTTCAGGTCAGAGTAAGAAATAAGTTGTCGGACAGTCATAAAATTGAAAACGGCATCCCTCAGGGAAGCGTGTTAAGTCCGTTACTGTATACCGTAATGATGAACGATCTCCCCGAAACGATTAAAACTAATATAAACGTATTTGCAGATGATGTCTGCATCTGGGAATCTGACCTCAGTTATGATAAAATAAGAACCGCGATCCAACAGTCATTAACCGCAATAGAATCATGGTGCAAGAAATGGGGACTCCGTCTAAATACCAAAAAGACCTGCGCTGTCTATCAGGAACTAATTGGGGTGCTTCCAAAACTTGTCTCCTGACTCTGTATAAAGTGTTGACAAGGTCGGTCATCGAATACTGCATGGAAGCGTACATGTTCTCCCCGAAGTATGTCAGACGACCCATCGCCACTATCCAGAATACCGCGCTCCGAATATGTTGCGGAGCAATGAAAAGTACCCCGATATACGCACTACAACATTCGTTCAGAGAAATGCCCATGCACCTTAGACATCTCCAGGCATGCTTAACATATAGGACGGTCATTTTGTCTAACGATTCCCATCCATGTCAATCAATTACACAGGAATCATGGCATAAAATCTTTCCTGACTCGGAAAATTTTATTACATTTCACATGCTGACGAAACGTGCTCCTATATTTCAGAATTTCGATATAGCGAAACGAAATCTCCTGCCAACGTCACCATGGAAAGCAATGAGGTGCTCGATTGACTTTAAAATCGAATCATTGATTAGAAACATAATATATCCCGAAATCGTCAAACGAGAGTGCGAACAGTATATTGACGATCATTACGCTGACTCTATAAAAATCTATACAGACGGGTCAAAGAACGATAACCAATGTGGAGCTGCCTTCTACGCGGACGAGGAAAATCACTCCTGGAACCAGAAACTAATGGGCGCATTGTCGATATTTTCAGCAGAGCTTATTGCAATAAGAGCAGCGTTGGACTGGGTTACGGTAAATTGCTTGCCAAATTGTAACATCACGATTTTTTCAGACAGCAAAAGCGCTCTGACAGCAATTAACACGACCAATACAACGGATACCATCGTCATCGATATACAAGAACGCAACAACGCCTTGGCCTTCAATAAGAAAGCAGTTTCGATGGTATGGATACCTCGACACAAGAATGTTGGTTTCAACGAGAGAGCTGATCAACTGGCGCGAGACGCAGCGAACGATCTACCAAACAACATAGAAAAATAGGACATATCTACGAACGAAGCAAGAACCCTGATCCACGAATTCTGCAAAATCAAATGGGATAATCACTGGACTCAAATCGACATTGAATCGCAATATCGACGAATTTTTTCAAGCATCGATGATGCAAACGGGGCATTGTCGACTAAACGCTCATCTGTATAGACTTGGACTTCATGAAACGGGACTGTGCGACACGTGTAATCAACTAGAGACGCTTGAGCATTTTGTTACTTCATGCAATCGCTACGATCGAGCCAGGGTCCATCCAATTCAATCCGCACATAGACACAATATTCCACTTTCGCTTTGTTCGCTATTGAAAAGTCTTCACACGGTACAATCACTGTTAGATTTTGTTATATTGTCCACTGGAGACTTATAGTTGTATTAATGAACAAAACAGGCATGGTGCAAAAGGCCTCAGTTAGCCGAGAAGCACCCCTCCCCCTATACATACATACATTCTGCCATCCCCTATTCACGCTCGAAAATCCTTACTGGAGTTAATGACGATTATGCGCAGTAATGAATTCCAATTCGCATGCATAATTTCATACTCAATATCACTGTCCAATTTCGCAGCCAAAATAAAGAACTATCACGAAAGACCGGATATTTGCTGATCCGATTCATATATGAATATATGCCATAGCAACGATGAGATGGAATTTCTCGGCACGTGTTCGTCATATCGACATGTGCAACGAAATCACGTTTTTATCCTCACTCCCATTTCGCGTAATACATAGTGATCATTATTTTAGAGCCGTTCAAATGGCCAACAAGGTTGTGCTGATGATTATTCACAGGCATATCTAGCATACCGAGGTTTGACACTCATGTATGAAAATTGAACATTGATATATGACTGCTCTGCTGTTAAATCCCCAGGAACATGGTTACTGGTTAGCGGAAAAGTCAGCGCCAAAGAGGAAAATATTTTTAATTTCGCTGGTTGTTGCATATATAATAGCATCTTATGAAATACGTCGGAGCCGGAGCTACCCCTCAAATAACCAGCTCCAGCTCCGGCTCCGGCTCCGGCTGGATTTTATGTAGAGCTGCA
>ATSW01119340.1:0-17378 GCA_000444245.1 Botryllus schlosseri
CAGGCCCAACTACTTCGTAAGGACAAACAGTTCCAACCAGAAATGAAGATGAGCAGTACGATTCTAATATTATGTGAGAAAACACCTAATTGGTATANGTTTGGTCAAAACTTGGTCAAAATTAAGTTTTTTGAGGTAAAAAATGTCAAAAGTTTAATTTTTAGGTCAAAATCGTCCGTTTCTAGGTAAAAAAAAATCGCCCTAATAATAAGTGGTACGGCAACCGCGCATTCGGTGTTGGATGTCACTATACTAATTGTGGACTGCCGGTGCAATGGAAGTCTTAATTATAATTAGAATACCTTTCGAAGATTTATCTTCGTAATGTTACACAATTCACAACTGTACTCATTATAAAACAATCCATGTGAATGTGTCATCCTGAATATATTCCAATCATATTTCTTATTCAATAATATTTGATTTAGTTTTAGGCTGAACGACAGACTGCTATTGAATTGCGATTTGAATTCTGAGACAAAGTAATGCAACTTGAAATATTCCCAGGAAACGCCGACACCGGTATGTAACTAGTGGTACTAAAGGAGACCAAGGACTTGATGAAGGCGACATNTACGAGAGCCTCTTCGACTCTTCGCTGGTAAGTGTGACACTGGTAGCAATCGGCGATTGTATTGTTTTTATCCTCTCAAGCCACTCAATATGAAATGCGATACACACAAGACACAACGTCATGTCATGAAGATATAGTAGCTGGCTACTGAAATGGAACGACCAAGTACATGAACTCTTAATGTAGCATCCGCATTGGCCTAATGCCCGAGATAACAGTGTTTGGGTCTTGAACATTTAGTGTTATGAACTTCTAAAAACTTCGCTCTCTAGTAAGACCCATGCATTAATGTGTCTAATCCATGCTCCATTCACGCTCCGCCATGCCCTCTTGCGTTTCGCGTTATAAATGCCCTGGGTTATCGCTCGCAGCATTAAACCATTGCATGGACGTTCGACGACATAGTTCAATTTCTGACGCAGTTTTTTTATGTTGAATTGCCTAAGTCGCTGGTGACGCCCTCCTCAATACAAATCTGCCTTCCTGTACAATTCGTCATCTTTAGTCCACGTTTCAGGACGATCCCTGTGAATGAAATCGATGAGATTGAGATTTGTTGCACCGCGTAGCCAAATGTGCTATCGCAAATTGCTGAAAACATCTTACATGAGAGAGAGAGAGAGAGATATGATATTCTTTCTCGCATGCACTATTGAGATGCTTTGACGACGGAGTTGCGATACGGCCGTGTGAGGTCAACTAGTCTGCGCCGCCGTTTTTTTCTCCTCCACGCTATCCGTGATTGCTGAGCACCTAGCACAGTGGTTCCCAAACGGTGGGGAATTCAATGATTTCTGGTGGCGAATAGACGCATTTGTTCGAAATTATATACAGAACAGCCTACATATTCACGGAGACACATGCGCAATTACTGTTACGAGTTAACTGCTCTGAAATGTATGTATCGAAAATTATATTGCGTGTTGTTCACAAAACCTCATTTTTAACTCTGGATGGCCAATCATGGCGTCACAAACCCATCCAGCACGACTAGTTTGACGTGAAATAACGATTTCGCGAAATTTTGCGCGATACTGGTCAGACATGGGATAATCGCGATTAGTAATCGTAATCGATTACGGCGATTACAGCATTTTCAAGTAATCGTAATCGCAGTCGATTACATTCGAAAAATCCCTAAGTAGTCGTAATCGTAATCGACTACTTCCAATATTTAATCGATTTCTTTGTGAAAGAATGATTACTTTTTATTTGTACAAGAACTGTGACATAAACTGAACACTCGTGAACAAGGAAGAGATATTATACCAGTTATTNAGAGCGNNAACGTCTGATTTTNAAANGCCACTGGTCATTATTACGTCAGAGGTAGCCTATTAGCTTTGCTCNTCTTTGCGTAANAAGTGTCCACACATAGTAAATAGATNTTCGATGTACATTAGTGTGATTGTAAGAAAACCCACCGTNCTGTATATCGGGTTATCAATACATTTCAGACANNACTACNTCGCAACAGGATAATTAATCACCTCTCAGCCTAAGTTNAAATAGCAACTTTTGTATTGATGTTTGGTTCNGCTTAGTTAAACTANNGAATGTAATAGTTCTTCTAATTCNATAGTTAAANTGCAGTTTNACCGTGCTGCTTGGCGAGCAGTAGGCCTATATGGTACGAACGTACACCANACAAAGGTANTGAAATTTTNTACTCGTCAAATAAAACATTACGGTTTCCACAACGAAGCATTAAAATCAACAGCTGCTGATATATATCATAACCGAGCCGCTGTTTTGCCGTTTTCGTAATGGAAGCTTGCATTACATTATCTGCATCAAGTTGAAGGCAGAATTTTATGTTCACTTTCTCGTATTCTCATATTATTCTACTCAAAACGGGCGCCAATCGCTATAGCCATCGGATTATATACCATGTTAGCGTGGGTTGTAGCTAGAATCAGGATTAAAAAAGCAAAAGTTTCCTCACCAAAACATTGGTCTTGGGCCCCCATAGAGTAGTAAATTTTGAAGTTGAATAGAATTGAATTTAATCAATAATATTGGTAATTGCATTGTATTGCGTTTTTAATCCTATCTCAGCGCTCGATGGCCAGATTTACCTGAAGAGCAGGGGACGCGTAATTCATAATTATAACATCTGGTATCCTGGAATAAGTACTTTATTGTATGTTGTTAATTCGTGACCCCAGGTCTGTTATATAGCCAAAAGATATTGATTGTAGGGGTCCGAACATAGCAGAATAAAAGAAAAACTTACGTGAGACGCACACACAAATTGTCATGTCTAATGCTCTGTGGGTGCCCGGGTGGAATTTGCATCGTGTGCTCAGATTGAAAGGAATAGACTGTTAGTCACGCCCACCCAGCGCGGCTATTGACAATGGACACATTATCTAAGTTTCGGCCAATGTCTTTCTTTAGTAGCACACTTCGTGGAGTCTCATGTTAGCCGAAACTGCACATGTCTTTTGATGTGTCGAGGAGCGGTATTGACTGGCACCTAAATACCTATTACTATGAATTTTACAAGCCTTATTTCTTGAGGCGGAGACATATGCATTTTGAAATCAAGCTATCTAGAGATATTTAAATCGCAAAGCTCTAAGAGAATTTCCAAGTTAATGAAATGTATCGATAATACTCTTATAATTTATGTTGGTTTACGAAATACTTTTGAGTACCCTCCAACCACGCTCCCCACCCTATTAGGAAATTTGGGGTGCGGCAGTTATGGACCTGGCAAAAATGAAAAACGTTGTGTGCGATAAACCGTCTATAAAATGGGCAATGGGTACATAATGACGTAACAAGGAAATGTCCCATCTTTTGTAAGGGAATTGTTATATTATTAGGCCTTTTCAGCGCAATCCATGTATTGTCTTTCAACATAACTACTACGATGCAAAATGAATGTAATCGTGAGTAATCGTGATTACTTTTCCAATGTAATCGTAATCGTAATCGACTACTTCCTGATTTTGCTGTAATCGTAATCGTAATCGCGTGATTCAGAAGTAATCGTAATCGCAATCGATTACATTCATGAAGTAATCACCCCATGTCTGATACTGGTATAGGTTTACAATACGTTTTATGTTGCAGTTATAGGCGATTGTCTTGCGTACTGGTGTGGCTGTGTGTCTTGTGTAGACAAACCAGCAAATAGTTGCTCTGTGATGACAAAAGTGCTTTGGTAGTGGGGAACAGGACCGTAACTGCCGCACCCCAAACCCCCAATTTTTGGGGGCGAGCTCGAAGAGGCCCTAAATTATTTCGTGAATTACCATAAATTAGGTATTTTTTTTGGAAATTTATGCCACTTTTTCAAAGATTTTTCGCGCTGCGTGCGCGATTTATTATTGCCGAATATCTGATTATTGGGTACCCGTCCCCCACGAAATACCAATTTGAAATCGTATGTGTCTTTTAGTTTTGGCGATTTCCATATCTTTTGACATAGCAGATACAGGAGGTCACGAAATAGCATAATGAAACAAAGTCAATATACCAACGTGTCCGCCCGAATATGTTTAATTCTTATTTAGAGGTCCTATCATTTCGAACACACCTCACTCAGCTCTATCGGTGAATCTGATTACCTGAGCAGAGAGGGGATATAAAATTCATAACAAACTATATGCAATTCCCGATCATATTGACCGATTCAAACACGAATTATATAATTTTTTCGCGCTTCGCGCGTTTAGTCGAGATGAAGTGATGCACTAAACAGTAGACCAAATGTAGCTGACAAGTAGCGGGGAAAAGCGTACAGGCTAAGAGCGGCTGAGAGGGTTCTGGGGGGAGAAGCCCAAGTTGGGTTTGTCACCCTGTTGGGGCCCAAGACCAACGTTTTTTTGGCGGGGCTGACGAAGTGCTGATACGGTCCTGGTGGGGAATGAAGGCTCGAAATAAATCTGAAGTGGGGAATGACGACAAAAAGGTTGGGAACCACTGGCCTAGCAGGACAGCTGCGGATACCAGTTTCCTAGTCTTTGGTATGACCAGGCCAGGGATCGAACCCACGACCTACCGATCGAGAAGCCGGACGCCTAACCTGCGCCTACTGCAATAAAATGAAGTATCTCGCCGTGTCGTACGGACTTGTGTGTATCAGCACATTGTAATTAAACTTATAAATCCTTATACGCCAGGCCTGGGCTACGTGTAGCCTGCAGGCCAGTCCGGCCGGCCAAGTAGTGCTAATTATGAATGGTTTATGACCCACGAAATGGGTTTGTTATGCAACTAGTTCGAGACGTTCGTGGTAGGATCAAGTAAACTGGGAGAGGGGAAGAAGGGTATCCATATGCATACTTTATACGAGACTGTTTAGGCAAAATCTATTCCATAAATTTATTCTAACTGCATTCGTGTGTGCTGCCTGCGGTTGCGGGACTATATTGGGCACCAAATTTTCCCCGTCAAAAAGACTCACCAATGCAGACAAATTTTATCTCACACAAAGTGCGATCCCAGAAAGATCGCCGGCGATAGAACCTTGGCCGGAAATCATGCAGGATGGCCTTGTCCTTATAATATGAGCTCCGTGGTACAGATGCAATAAATATTGCGCCCCATGAATAAATGTAAATTAGGAATTCTTCACATCTCATCGAATACATTTCTCTTGTAATTGGTTGTGGTACGTGTGAGTGATTATTTGAATAGCGATAACTTTCACCGGAGATCACGAAATAACAGCATGCTCCAACTAAGTAAGCAATTACAAGTGGCTCGCCCGATGCTCACCATGCAGAAACTCATGAATAGTCTTACCGTGTGGCATGAAAATATAGCTCAAGATGAATAATTGCATGCCTTCTAAATCTCTGAAGACACCGCCTCTATCAGCTTTGCAGGTGAAACTTATAATGATAACATGTATGCGGGGCCGTAACAGAGTCCCAACCCAAGGCTAACAAATGAGGGTGGTTCGAATGGGGGCCAAATATTATTTCGTAATAAACTTAAATTTTTAGAGGGCTCTTCAGTAGAATCATTAAGCCTTGCATTTGAAGCGGTTTAATGTCGCGCTACATGTATTGGTTGTAATATGAGTATACCCCATCCCTCAGAAAAAAGTTAATTCAGTTGAATATATAGAAATAGGCATTTCGGCGCCGTTGATATATGCATGTCTAATTGTCCGTTGTCCATATATGAGCCTAAATGGTCGGCACCGAATGATCATGCTATGGCACTCTGAGAAAATGCCGTGTTTTCTATATTTTTCATGACTTTAAAAGGGGGGCGTCTTTTACCTCTTCAAATTTTTCTGGCTACGCACTTACACGCGGATATCCAATTCGCTCTGTTGAGGAGTAAGATTGAGTGATATTCCGCTTCATCACAATCCAAATATAGTTCATATGTGTGATTCTCTTTCGTGTTTCAGGACCATATCCAGGATTGAACCGATGGGAGTAAAATGTCACAAGCTGCGTAACCATTTTTGCGTAGCAGAGTGCGCCAACATACTCATCTACTTTTGTTGTTGCAATAAAACCAAATATAGTATTATAGATGCATTGGTCTGACTTGAGGTTGCTTTTGGGATAACTATTCTTTCTGTTCAGTCAGACAATATCTAACGGCCTTTGTTAGAGAGCCTAATACATCTCTGGGATCTCTGGTCGTACATCAGTCATACATATAGGTTAGGTATTATGGACCTAAGCAAATTATTTACTTTTGTAACTGGACCTTTGCTAAAAACAATTCAGTAGCTGTGGTTGGGGCTTGATGATGACAGGAATCACCAATCTATCAAAATACCCGCAGCCCGAGTGGCGAAATAGCGTCATGCTATGATCCGCAACTGCAACACCAAGAGCTTGCGGGTTCGAGTCAGACCGAGGTCGACTCCAGAATTTCTGTTTAAGTGTTGGGGGTTTATCTAGGCTCCTCCTCGCCACGTGATCCACGTACGCGGTGTCTTATATTAGGGTTACCATATGTCCTATTTTAAGAGCATTTGTCTTCTTTTTTGACTATTTTGAAAGTGTCCTCGGAGGACGCCCTTTTGTCCTCTTTTTTGAGAATATGGGTCATATTTATAGCGAAATGCGACTGATATGCCGTAAATCAGCTCCAAAGTGACGCTCCGGCGGGTATTTCGGGAGCTGGGCGGAAAGTTGACCTTTTTTCTTGTTATTTTTAGTCAACCACCTGAAAATGTGGAGGAAAAACGTATTTTGGGCGCTGAGCGGGAAAGTTGACCTTTTTTTAGTCAACCGACCACAAAGTGGGAAAATTTTCCGTTTTTTGGAATTCTTCTCCGGTTTAGCAAGTCTGAAAATTCTGAAAAAGTGTCCTCTTTTCAGATTTCCAAAATATGGTAACCCGTTATATAGAACCCAAAAGTTTGCCGTGCTACAAGTTGGTAAATACGGAATAAAAGAAGAGAGAGTATAGGTCTGGTGTAAAATGACAAACTTAGTAGAAACACCAGGAATGTCAACCAAACGAAAACAAACGCGTAGACCGGGAACTATGACNATNGTCATAGCTCAGAAATGTAGANTGCTGTATCCTTGCATATATCACCGTGAGCAGATCATCTATCACCGATGTATTTGGATGGAAGCAGAATCATTTACTATGGATATTTCATCGATTTAAAATACAGCATAAATTACGATACAATGAAAAGGATGGAGTTGAAACGACTTGCTGCACCTTGGCCTAAATATATATATAGGGAGGGGGAGAGGGAGAGAGAGGTTAAGGTCACAAATTCAAGTGTCACAATTCACAATTATGCACTAGGGCAATAGGTATTAACTCAATATAGACACACACAACAATAGCGTCTGCCATCAAGTTTCAGTCAAAAGTTGGAAGGCGAAATGGAAAGTCCAGGCTTGATGCCATTCCAAATCTGTCGTCATGATGAATTCCATGACTATATTATCACACAAATTTATATATGTTCCTATATATTAGGGTTGCCATACATCCGGAATTTCACTGTTAAAACTNCGTCCGGGAGGACCTACTAAAATCTGCCTAAATGTCNGGAATTTAGAAGGCTTGAATTAAATCATAATTTTCTGGTAAATCAACATAAACAGCATTATTTTGGCCAGATTTATGCTACGTGAAATTTTTCTTCGCGCTGCGTTAGCACTAGTATGAACACATTGTCAGTCAATATGACGCCACACTAGCAAATCTTCGCCTATCGACTGCACACACTGGGTTGGAACATAGGTTTTTAATTGGGCCATCTCTGATGTGATCTCTGGATATTGCTAGGGTCTGCCGGTTGTATGTTTGACACCCCTGCTATACTGTGAGGTAGGTGTGGTTATCTGGCTGCGTGTTAACCAGGTCCGAAACAACGTTCTTTCAGCCCCCTTCTCCCAAAAAGTACCAATCTTGGGCTCACTGTAGGGTAATCGATGCAACTTCTTGCGGGCTTACTATATGCATCTGCTTGTTAAAATTTGTGAATGAATTCTGTCAATAATATTGATTCCTCCATATATTAATATAAAATACACCAGTAGATTGCCCNTATATTAATATAAAATACACCAGTAGATTGCACATCTGATGGCCTCAAACGTTTTTTGGCCGCCAGCTCATTTCCAATTTGAAAATGTTCCATGGTCCAGCTAAACAAATGACATGTTGATTGCATTTTTGCGCGGGCCCCCATATAAGAATCAATATANGTTGTATTAAATCGCGCGCAGCACGAAGAAAAATTTCAAGCAGCATAAATCTGCTTAAAAATAATATTATTTATGTTGATATCTTCAAAATCCGGACATTTAGGCATATTTTAGAATTTCCTCCCGGACGCAGGTTTTACAGTGAAATTCCGAACATGTCCGGGAAATTCCGGACTAATGGCAACGCTAGACTACCACCCTCGCAAAAACTGTCATCAAAATAAATAAAAATAGCATTCATTTATAGAAATAAGTCTAAATATAATCGCAATTACAAGATAAAGGTATATTCATAGATACGATTTAGGCCATTTTGATGCGTTGTTCAAAGATTGTGGTTCTACACCTGGGGGTTGCTTGCCTTTATTCTGCGGTTCAAAAAGATGTTGAACGAAATCAGCTTCCAAAATAGGCTGTCGGTAAGTCTGGGCAGATTTACCGACCTTTAATTAGNAATCGGCTTATGAAATTTGGAGCTGGGTATCGGGAAATTGGATATGGCGTCGCGCCAATAAAAGNTNNGAAGCTAGCGGATCTGCGGTGTTTATATAACTCAGTGGTGCAGTGCGCACCGGCATTAGGCTGATAAATAATCTTGTTGGTGTGACACGAACATGACCTAACGATGTACAATTACGCTCCTTGCATTTTCGAAGTCACCATCATCCTCCTCCAGCAGCTCTACACCGCTAACTCTGATCATGTGGGCGGAGAGAGGATTAAAATTGTATAGTAATATGTGGAAAAACCAGTATTATTGACATAATTCATTCAAATCATTTACCGACCACATGCATATAGTAAGCCTCCTGAAGTTGCATCGATTACCCTGCGGTGGGCCCAAAATTAGTGTTTATTTGTGCGGGATGGGCTGAAAAAATTGGACTTCGGCCCTGGTTACAACTTACAACACACAACCACATACTCCTTGACTTGATCATGGCCACCTCTAGTCGATAGACAAAGCTTTGCTGGTGTGACGTCATACTGATCGACAATGTGGTCATACTTCATTTTAAAATCCACTAGTGAGCGCTACTGAGTGTCCGGAATTGGGTCACAAAAATATGGTAACCCTATATGCGATGGTAATTTTCAGCTTCTCCCGATTTTGGCGTTACCATAATGGATCATTGCTCTATTATGTGGGTAACTATTTGACTGAGGTTTCACATCGGGGGCTTCTCCTGCTACAACCCTATATACATTTTTCCCGGGCATTGGAACAGGAAATATGTTGCTCACAAGTGACTGATTTCTTATGGGGAGCAGCCAGCGGCAATGGAACCAGAGAGCTGCAATATAACTGAATATAAGATAATTTTTATGTATTCGTGTATTTTCCTAGAAAGCCCGACATGTACTTACTAGTACGCTTTAAATCCGTTAAATGTGGTGGATCATGGTGATCATCATTTGAAATCCTTATAACAACTTCAGAACGGGTATGCGCGTGTATACCAGTACATGAAAATTCACCATCGTATAGTGCGGTGTTGTGGTCGCACTGCCAAAGAATAGTCTCGAATGGAAATTCGTTTGAGAATTTCCAACCTGCTCGTATATTCATTCGGTTCATCATCATCTTCGGATGAATTCGTTCGAAAGCCTAACATTTTCGGCAGGAGTGTCCATATGCAGCCATGGAGCAATCCACAAATTGTTTGTGCAAAAGTTTAACAGAATAATTTTAATGGCGGTCGCTAAACTGCAATCGCNAACAGACTAACATACCAATATCAAATGTGCCACTATTGCTAGGATGCGTGCATTATCGTCTGCATAATTTTCATTCCATTCACCGNCATATGAGGAAGCTCTCGGATATATTTATCGCATCAGCAAGTTTCAATTNGGGATTCATTATCCATTGATACAGAAGATNTCCATTGCATNGCGATGAATTCATAAGAGATGTCACCATGCTCCATTTTCTATTGGCATACAGTCGGCTTCTTTTGAATTATTTATCATGATATAACGATTCAATAGCGCCGCAATGCTGATCCCCATCAGGATATTACCAGATTCGTATCTGAATATCCAATAAAAGAATGAAAACCGATTTGTATGCAGTGTGGGCATCCAACCAAANAATTCTATTCGTAGATTTCTTTCGTATGATGAGGACATATGTTTCGTCTAACAATTCCGTTTTTTTNTTATTGTGTAGTCTATGTGTCAGTATGACAAATTCTAAAATGTTGCAATTTCCTGCAACATATATAGTTATAGTGGCGNNCCGAGGAAATATTAATATCCATGTCATTATACNNTTATACNGTNGTCTATATCATTGACAAGATCGCCAAATAGACCTAAACAGGTTTGAAACGTTTTTGGTGGAGATTAGTATGAGAAAGTCAGTTGTAAAATTCCCAGATTTCGAATTAAATCTATCAAATCAGCGGCGTAGAATATACTATACACTATTCCACCCCTCGTCTTACTCCACGATTAGATTTACTTGGTTTTGTCGATGAGGTCAAGGATTTCTAGAGTCCCAGGATGAGGTATGCGTGNTCGAGTGTGTTCTNGTCTGCATCAACGACCTCCATAGNCACTTAGCAGCTGCTAAACGAGAAACGCAGGGATGTGTGCATAATACAGAGTTGTAATCAATTTACACGGTTCCGAGTCACGAGTCAATCTCACTTTTATAGTTTTGATTAGAGTCAAGTCGAGTCATTTTCAATCCACNGCCGAGTCATGTCCGAGTCCAAGTCGCTGAGCAGAGGTTCGAGTCGTAGTCCAAGTCATTCTATTCACTGTTCAGATTCAAGTTCTAGTCATGTTCAACCCCCTTTTTTAAACAATATGCTCGGGTAATATGGAGCATTCATAATATGGTCTTTCTCATCACTCTTAACATTTTCTGGCCTTATATTTCAAGTACCAGCTCTGGTAATGTGGCAACTTTACAATTCTTCGAAGTTACAATAAAAGGCCTGTTTTTTCGGTCCTATATATCNGTCTCGAGTCATATGGCTTGATAGAGTAACGTGCAAATACTCGGGTACAAGTCGAGTCAANACTAGGGATGGTGTGAACGTGAGGTTCACGTTCGCGTTCTGTGTGTTAACCTCAGAAATTCAGAGGTTCATGTTCACAAACGAGCATTGGTAGGTTCTGCACTGTGAACTTTTTTCATATATTACAATTTTCTCTACTTTATACCATCCTTGGTTGAAATTTATTGCATTTCAACTGCGGGCCACTCTATGCATGGCGCTGGCAGCATATAAAAATCAACACTAAACGAGCATGCACCTTGAATATCTCAAAAAATTTTCTTGCTTCGTTACAAAAGTTTGCTCGAATATTTAGTGACTCTCTGCTGGGAGTGTGACTCTAAATCACACAACATCAAGAGCGAAATACACTACATGTGAGTAGTCAGTGAATGATGCTTATTCAACCAATCAATGAAATTACTATGGTTGTCTGATGTAAAAAATCCAGTAGTCGTACGGGGTCAATCTTGATATCAATTGTTGGCTACTGCTGTATAACTTGTTAATGGGGTAACACCGGTAGCAAGTATAGAAAATCGTTTTGTCCTCCGCTCGATATCAACGTAGCAATACTCAGACCCCGAATACATTATCCTGTCTGGCCTAGACCGTTAAGACGTAAGATTTGTATCGTGTACATTAATATAGGGGTTCGGCTATCACTTCACTGAAATATAGGGTTGGAATTAGCAATATGACGTCATGTGATGTCATGAGGTTCACACCATCCCTAGTTAATAAAGAAATTGACTCGGGTCGAGTCGAGTCATATTTCGTAATTGAATAAATGATTCGAGTCTAGTTGAATCACCAAAAAATCTCGACTCCAGTCATGACCCGAGTAAAGTCATTACAACCCAGTCAAAATATGACCTTCCGCAACAATCGGGGTGCAAACTGTAACACAATATTTTGGAAATGTGCGTCAAAATTTCATTTTTTAACCCTGCGAGAGCTTGAAAGCCACTCTGCAAAAACCTTTGCAATCCGATAACCCGACACTGCCTACAGCCTATTCATTTCGATTCAATAAGAAGGGACTCTGTAGCATTTACATTTCATAACCAACAGATATTTCCAGTACAGTTACATTTCTTTATTTTCATTNCTGCAGGTCAAGATGAATAAGGTCTTTTACATCGCGTTAGTGGTCTGTCTCTGTGTTCAGGTATCATTCGGTAGACGCAATGTGAAATCATGGGCAAAATTGTATCAATGGATGTGGAAACACGGCTGGTGAGTGACGTACAAATATTTGGACACACGTCACTTTAAAGCGCTTCAATATTTCATTGTCAACTTCCCGCCGCATTACAAAGAATATCATTGTTTCTTGTATTGCTTTTCCGGCCACTAAAATTCTCGCTTCGAATCGGTATATTCGCACGATATGCGATGTGTAAGTGACACGGCAACCGCGCATTTGGTGTTGGATGTCCCTATACTAATTGTGGACTGTCGGTGGAATGAAAATCCTAATTATAGTTGAGATACCCTTCGAAGATTTATCTTTGTATTAATGTCACAAAATTCATAACGGTTCTCATTATAAATTAACCCATGAGAGTGCCCTTTGGAATGTCATCTAATAATTTTCAATATTCAAAATCCATTGATTTAGTTTTAGGCTTAGCGACAGAGTACTATTGAAATGCAATTTGTATGCTGAAAAACGTAATGCAATTTGAAATGTTCCCAGGCGATACCGACCATCTCGACCTACAGGCGGAGACCAAGGATTCGACGCACCCGACACTTACGAGAACCTCTTCGAGTCGGTGCTGGTAAGTGTGACAATAATAGTAATCGGCGATTGTATGACTTTTATCCTCTCAAGACACACAATATGAAATGGTATACACAACACACGATGTCATGTCATGAAGATATAGGAGGATGCTGAAATGAAACGAATTACGCAATATCTTTACCTAGCATCCACCTCGGCCTAATGCCCTACGTAACAGTGTCCGATCTGGATCATTTGGTGTTATGAAGGCGTTACTTCGCTCTCGTGTCGGGCCCTTTTATTGATTTGTCTCATGGACTCTAATCCATGCTTCAATCATGCTCCGCCACTCCCTCGTGCGTTACGGGCTGTAAAAGTCTTGTGTTACATTACACCATTACATGGACATCTTGCGACAGGGTTTAATTTTTCACGCAATTCTTATGTTAAATTGTCTAAGTCGCTAGTGACGCCCTGCTCAATTCCAATCTGCCTTCCTGTGCTATTCGTCATCTGTAGTTCATGTTTCAGGACGATCCCTTGGACTGATATGACAGGATCGAGATTTGTTGTACCGCGTAACCAAATGCACTGTCGCAAATGGCTGGAAACATTTTACATGGATTGTCTAGGCTTAGTGAGACAACGTATGGTGTTACTGTAATAAAATGAAGTATCTCACAATGTTGTACAGAATTACGTGTATCAGCACATTGTGAATATACTTCTACATCCTTATACGCCAGTGATATGCTACGTGTAATAGCCTGCGGCCCGCCAAGCGGTGCTAATTTCTAATGATGTGTGATCCACAAAATGGGTTTGTAATACCACTAGTCCGATACGTAAGGTCAAGTGAACTGGGAGGAAGGGAAACACCATAATATGCCTAATTGCATATGCAGATGCCTACTTTATACAAGACTATTGTGGCAAAATCTATTCAATAACTGGAAAACATTCCTGAGTTTACTCAGTGTTACTTGTAGTTTTACTCAGTTTAATCGTACTTCATAACCTACTTCCTCTCGGTATATAGACGGCCATTCACGTGGAATTTAGGTGTTGGCTTGGCAACACACAGTGAGCTAACGTCGTGAGATAGCGTAGTGGTGTGTTCCACTGCTGTAACGCCAGTAAGTTGAGAGTTCGAGCCCGACCTAGGTCCACTCCAGAATTCATACCTAAGTGTTCGAGATTTATCTAGGGTCCTCCTAGTAGTGTCAGCCCCGTAATCGGTGTGCTACAAGAGCTTTGTACGAACATAGGCAGGAATCATAATAAGAATTATAGGCCTGGTGTAAACGACCGTAATTGTCGAAACATCACGAATGCAAAAATAACACAATAAACCGATTCACGATCACTGAGACAACGGTCGGCGTTGCAAATTTGTACACGAATCGAACATATTCGTTTGTGGAAAGCTACCATTTCGGCCATTCTATAGAATGCACTAAAACTTAAACAAGGACCTGCTCACTAAAGTTTTCTGTTTGTATTAACTGAGTTGGAAGACTATATCTGAAGTTGCTACCGAGGATAGAAATTAGGGATGGTGTGAACGTGAGGTTCACATTCGCGTTCTGTGTGTGAACCTCGGAAATTTAGAAGTTCGCGTTCACAACAGAACCTTGGTAGGTTCTGCACTGTGAACCTTTTGGTAAATTGTAATTTTCACTCCATCATAATCTTTGGCTCAAATTTATTGCATTTCATCTACGGGCCACTCCATGCATGGTGCTGGCAGCATAAAAAAATCAACACTAAACAAGCATGTACCATGCACCTCGACAACCTTAAAAGTTTTATTTGCTTTGTTGCAAAATTTTCTCGGCATATCCAGCTTTCCGTTTGTGAATATTTAGTGACTCTCTGCTGTGAGCTTGACCCGCAATCACACAACACCACGAGCGATATACGTAGTCAGCGAATGATGCTTATTCAACCAATCAATGACATTGATATCGTCTTATGATGTAAAAATCGAACGGTCGTACGGGGTCAGTCTTGACTTCATATCTTTACCGTATCATTAAAACCAAATCCGTGCGATTAAGATGCTTGCTACTGCTGCATAACTTGTTGTTGTTTGTGGTATCGGTAGCGAGTAGGCTATATAGAAACCCGTTGTACACTCTGCTCAATATCAATGTAGCAATACTCAGACTCCGAACAAATGGTCCGGTCTGGCTAAGACCGTTTAGGCGTAAGCTTATATTCCTTGGTAAGTCCTCGTCGAAATTGTTGGCAAAGCGAAGGAATGTACTGATTTTATGCAATTATCATATCCTTTGATTATCGCGGTTGATACATTTAGCGACGTTTAAAACGCCGATATGTACTTCAGCATTGTGGCATTATTTGGACCGAATCTTCGCTAGGTATCGTGTACATTAATATAGGGCATAGGCTATCACTTCATTGAAAGATAGGGTTGGAATTAGCAATATGACGTCACGACGTCACGAGGTTCACGTTCGTGTTCACACAGAACCTTTCAAAAAGGTTCGCGTTCACACGAACCTGAACCTTTCAGAGGTTCACACCATCCCCAATAGAAATATCCCACTCCATAGAATTTGAAACTGATTGATCAGAATAAAAGAGATTATTACAATGAAAAGAATGGATTGGACATTGAATGTTTTCAATCATACTTATATTGAATGTAACAGACTATATTTCAACCATTACTCATTACTCCGATGTATTCTCTTGGCCATAGAGGGTTGTATAGACTCTCCGAATCGACTACGCGTCGTCCTTCCCTGCATTATGCATTCACATGCGATTGTTAAGTATAAAAGCTATACAGCGAACGAAGATGCTCGATGGAACAATACGCGCGACTGAAGGCATTCACATCAAATAATTTTATCAAAGTTTCTAGATACTGTTACTATAGGAAGCTGGATGGATGCAAGGTACGGTATCACAGTTTCTAGTAACTGCTACTTCATGAAGCTGGATTGCTGCACGGTACATTCAATAGCGATTTCGCAATCACCTTTGAAATTATCGAAAACAAATATAGTAATATAATGCAACATATAATGTAAAGCCTCAATTCCTTTCGTCCAAATTGATCTCAGTGTCGCATAAGCTGAGCGGGAATTATCACAACGTTTAGTTGATCCCGTCGATAGGAGCTGAATCTTTGTGCAGGTATGACAGATGGGTCTTATCTATTCTAGTGTAGGCCTAGTGGGTATAATTCGGATATTGATATGTTGAATTTTCCTCACACAGCAGAATAAGAGTAGGAAATAACTCTTCAACCATATTCTATAACAGGGCGGGCAGCTTCTCAAGTCGGCGGGCCTGATTCCTGACTCGATAAGTACCTAATCGTGAACCATCAATGGTCATTTTTTGCCAAGGTTTTGTCGCCGCCGGTCTTTTTGGCACCGCACCTTCCAAGCGGTATGTTGGTCAAAACTTCACCCCTTCATGTGTCCCGATGCAGAAAGGGTTGGCCTCGAAACAAATGTTTCTCATAGGCTCGTACCCGCTCGTTATACACCCCTACACTAAAGTTTCTCAACGGTCTTCAGCGGTGTTTTCCAGAGAGACCAGATGGACAAATCCACAGGTCGACACATTTTCATGATCAAGCCATATTTCTACGTGTCGCAGGCTCAGAAGTGCTGATGCGCTACATGCCTGCCACTACATCCGCTTTCGAGCCAAAATTCTGATAACGTAATAATTATATTGTGTAAATATTTATTCACTGCGGCTGGTGGAGACAAAGTTACTGTATGTAGAAGCTACGACTAGTGGTGCGTCGTCAGTCAAACAAATTTTTACAGCAACACCGATTTTTGATTTTCATCCACACTCATCCGAACTGTAATTTTTAATCCACACAAGTGCGTACCATCACACAAGTCCAGATCATGATGATCTCATATTGTTATTGAAATAAAAATGCGCGATACATCTGAAGCTATTCAAACTCAAAAAGTGATACCTTGTAACCTATATTTTAGCGCCATTTAAAATAGACCATATTTACGTAAGAACACGCTTTCCGCTAAGTTAATGGTTCTTCTTTTGGCATTTCGCCTTCTCATGCCAACTTCGGAAGCGAAATGCAAGCAACTATACCACGCTGGCTGAAATCATACAATCAGCAGAAACTAAAAGAACCCGGGTGAGTAACGCTATATAGAATATAACACCCTGTCCGGTTGCAAATGAGAAAAACAACAACTGTGGCAGACGACAATTGCGAAGACTCCCATCGATATTGGTGGGGCGTGATGAAGGCAAAACATACGAGGATCAACTAGTATGTAGTAATAGGAGAATACAATATTCTGGGTTACCAAACCAGGAGGCAGTCGTTTAGTGCGTCGCTTCCACGCACTATGCAGATTAGTGTGTGTACTCGG
>ATSW01119345.1:0-19754 GCA_000444245.1 Botryllus schlosseri
ACCTGGATTCTCCTTCATCCATTTCATTTGTTCGTACATTGAATCTTCCTCCGCTTCTTTCAGCCGTTCCTCTTCTATGGAGTTTATGATTACATTCCTCCTCTCCACAACCTCCACGAGCTTCTGCAGCAATTCCTCCTCTTTCTTTTTATCTTCTTCGGTTTTCGCGGAGTCCGGTTTGTTTAGTAGTTTTCTCAGTTCGAATTCGATGTCGGCGTGTTCTTGCTCCAATCTTTGCTGTTGAAGTTGAAACACGAGATCGGACTCGTCTCTTAGCAGAATATTCTTTTTATTGACAAGATCAAACCACTCGTTAAGAAGCTCATCCTCCTCGTTTGTCCATTCCACATCTTTAGTCATGGCAAATCTTAGCATTTCTTCCAGCTTCACACCCTTGGTCTCGTAGTCAGTCAATTTGATATCAATCAGTTTCAATTCTGTAGTTATTTCGTCTTCGGTCATTGCGATATGCACTTTTCGTTTTACCAATGGATGTCCGTAACCGGGTGCCGCTCGTGTTTTCGGAGTCGACAATCTTCGCAACTTAAATCTATCCATTTTTGTTGATGGGTTGCGTGGTGACATTGGTTTTTGTTCTACTGTTTTCTTCTGTGGGAATTTCTCGTTTCTTTCATTGGCCCTGTTCATTTCTACCATTTTCTGAGTGGAATCAAGCTTCCATGTTGGCGGAGGTGGTGCAGGTGCCTTCTTACGACTCTTTGGGGGTGCTTTGACTGCAGGTGTATTTACAGGTCGNGGAGGGGCTTTCTTAGGAATTTTCTTGCTTTCGACNNNAGNCTCTTCNCCNATGTCTTTGGCAAATGGNTTGAAGCGTTCNGGTTGTTTCGGCTTCANCTGAGAAGTTTCAATTTTCTCNTCTTNGTCACAGTCTCCAAATGGATTTCCAAAANCNTCATCCGCCACNTCATCNATGTCATCATCACCAAAAGGATTGCCTTCGTTTTCCGACTCTGACTGCTGTTGCTCTGTNGTCTTACTTNCACNCTNNGATTCTGNNGTAGAGGCAAANGGATTTGTGTCATCTTCAGATGATGTTGATGATAAAGTTTCTTGACTATCNGAATCTGAACCGAACGGGTTGAGATCATCATTGTAATCGTCATCAGAAACGGGCTTTGAAGCANCATTAGAACTTGACTGCATAACAGTATCTGTNGCAGCATTGGTATTCGGCGGCAGTGTTCTNACTCGCGGTTTGGGAAGAGGTTTAGAANTATCGTCATTTGTACCATTGGAGGATGCTTGATCNTCTTTATCNGAGTCCTCATGCCTTGTGTCAACNCTATCAATCCCAGNATCGCCACTGCTTGTAGTTACGNNCATTTCATTTTGATCACCAGGTGTNGACGTTGGTNCAGCTTCATTTCCCCCCTTCACCTTNGGTAGAGTTACACTTTGAGAGTCGTTNGTTCTATCNTTTGTNTGTTTAATNAAATAATTTTTGCCCCTGATATTATCNAGAGAGCTAGTGCGATGACAAGTCCTATGGTAGAGCTTNCCATCTTCGAAATATCTCTGGACGAGGTGTACTTTTTTGCCACAAATCNTGCAAAGACTTACNTCGTTTGCCTTCTTTGGGGAATCGAGAGTTTTNGGGTTNTTCACTGGGTTGACAACAGTNTGGTTGGCATCATGTTCCCCAGGCTTGCTATCTTTGAAGCAGTTATAATACTGAGACAAATAAGTCATAACACTTAATTTGTCTGGNGTTTTCATATTTACCATGTCTTCTGCATCAAGGAATGCGGCAATGCCAAGGTCTTCTGCAATTCCAAATGCCAACTGATTATTGTATAGCACATTTTCTTTNGANAGCGAGTCAAAGTCTATCAGTTCGGGGTGAAATTTATGCAGCAAAGCACAGAAGGCTAATCCATCTTTCCATGANGAGGACATNTTCGTNACATTTACATCTCTATAACCTTCGGTNTTCTTTTTGCACCATGCCAGTAGCCCTTTCATACCTTTGGCTGCCATTTTGGAATANTCAAATGGTCAATAGGCTAAATGGATAAAAANCCTACATCTGGTATACCGTAGTNAAAAAGAAGGTCAATAGCATGGAATCGCAGCACACGCGTATCTTNTTTATTTCAACACAGTTGAAAGACCNCTTTTGCAGTAGGCAGTACACAATAATATGNTCAAAATGCTAAGACTCACATGAAACTAGGTTTCAAGAGCAATCTTAGCTTCATGTATCGCTAACAAATTATATGCTATACCGGTACATCTGNAANCNGGCGTATTTNNGTCAAAAGCAGTACCGTAAGGATATACAGGTTAACAGGTACAATACAATCAAAATCATTAAATGATATGAATTACAAGGCCATTNCAGNAAATGTNTATGATGTATGTTGNGCTTGTTGGCCTTCCTAATACTGNACCTTNGGCTATGGTACTTACTAAATCATTCACATAGAGACAATGTNACTTAGATACAACANTTGAACGNATAAACATTTANTTAGATACCGGTACTGTTTGGTGATCATGGTTTGAACACACAAGTCTACAGCCTACAAACGTTAACGCCAATTACAAAACGCGAAAAAAAGCATCAAAATCACGAATTCAAAAANTACGTCATTACAAAAACGCCCTCACCAGTATGCACCGAAATCGTGGTCCTATCATCATGATAANGCACAAGTTTAGTTTGCTCTCAAAATCNCTTTGAAATCNNGCTGAAGGACGNCGCGTCNACCACAGGCGTTGTCACTCGCAAATCGCAATAAAACGCTGTTATGCNCAGCGCGAACGCACTAGTGATAAGCCTTTTTGGNTGGAGTTACGCAATTCTTGTTTACGCGGTACTGGCAGTCANGTTANAGTTTATGCAGACAGCTTACAAAGCAACAGCATCAGCCATTCNGAATGTACTCATTACGCATGCAATCGTATTACCAAATACGCTGTCTGATTTTTCTTAGCATAANACGATGGAGCCTGCTACTGATTATGTTGAAGCAATNGTNGGAAACATCAGCGAACTTCAAGGCCATTTACCGTTGGTGAAAGAAGTCGATGTGGCCGATCACGGAAAGTGTTTACTGATCCGGTATGTCTGTTCTCAAGTTGAACGTTGTAATTTACTTCATCCAATATACAAATCCTATGAAATATATCATTCTACAATGATTACAACGTACTCGTCTCTAGCCACGAAGANGGCGAAATCACNGCTCTCGGACATAAATGTTCTCATTACGGCGCTCCTTTGGCGCGAGGAGCTATCAGCAACGGTGTAATTCGCTGTCCATGGCACGGTGCTNGTTTTAATGCAAGGACCGGAGACATCGAAGATTACCCAGGGGTGGACTCAATTCCAACGTACCAGGTGTGAAAGTTATCGGAGAATTAACCGATGATTATATAGCAGATTATATAGCAAACATCGTATAATTTTAAATCGCGACGCCACCAATATTTGTTGGATTTCTTGCAACAAAGGAAATATTATCGCGAAAACTATAGCCATTAAGCGAGAACCGTACCAAACTCATTGCTACAATATGACTTTTGATCATGAAAATGGCCTTTGCATTNCGCAAATTGGTTTGAATTCATGANAAGATTCGTCCTAAGGAAAACATCGTCGGAGACATGTGGGATGCTTTAGTGGTTGGGTGTGCTTGCACATTGTGCATTTGTGCAACGAGCGAGTGCGGGATTATGAGACACAGATATGATACATCATACATGTTTCATAGAGCTTAGTTGCTTACAACTGTTGTCTGCGTGTTATTCGTGTCANACCTGCGCGTAAAAACGTAGCAAACTAATGTTAAAAATGCATTCTTTCTGATGTGTGGGGATTTGGTCGCGATCTGCTCTATCGCCCCGAAGCGCGACTGGAATTGAGATTAGGTTTGAACAAGAAATATTCGCTGTTATTTTCAGGTATCTGTTGACTCCGGAAGTGGCGACATATCAGTTCAAGCAAACATTGTCGAACTGAAAAGTGCGAAAAGGAAATTACATCTTAACAGCAANGTTGGTATGTAGACGTAATTGTTNNAGTTGGTTGGATTTGCATGGTACAACGAGCTAATCAACAACGAACANCGAAGTATACTCGATATTCAAGAAGCGCTACTCGCGCCGACTCCATTGACTTTCAGTCAAATAATACTTCAAGGGTGACAGTAGGCCTATACTTAATTGGAAATGACCAAAGTGTTAACGTAAATTTTCCCTCAAGTACAAGTGTACNAGTAGAATGAACNATTTCCAAGACATGCCTAAACTCCTTCTAGTGAAAGTAGAAAATAATAATGGGCNGTAAAGTACTTCTAAAAGTAGATTGGTCGAGGAGGCNCATACCTTTAATTAGCAGTTTGTTAGATATTTTAAGACTATACAAGGTGCATCTCGCAACTAACGCAGGATCAGTATCAGTTTTATTAATATTTTCATCATTTCAAAACAGAACAAAACTGCGATACCATGAAAAGATAGGAAGGTGTCGNAACGACTTGGAGTGGTCTTTGAGATCAGACACCCACCTTGGCTTATAGGCGAAGTAGACAAGAGGTACAGTACAGTACACTGAATGAAAAAGGCAATTAAGCGACAAAATGAGGTGGCATGTGGCGGAAGGCGAGATCGATGTTAGGTCGTGATGGTCCAGTAATCCTGAAGGCTGACTAAAAATGATTAACGATTCATCTTGCAATTTCGTGAGTAGCCACCTCCAATTAGGCTAACTGCTAAAAAATTATGCGACCACGGGACCAAATCTACATTCTGCAACTATTTCGAATCATTTTAATTACCACTTGAAGTATACTTTGCTACTTAATTGCTACTTTGACCTCTGATCCGCTCATGGATTACCCATCCATATCTTTCAGATCAATGTGTTGATGACGGCCAGACTGTTTTGATTGTTGGCGGCGGGCCGGCGTCTCTCGTCTGCGCGGAAACACTGCGCAAGAGCGGGTTTAGCGGCAATATTACAATCATTTGTGCCGAGTCCCGACTGCCTTACGACCGCGCTAAATTGAGTAAATTGCCGGACTCAAACCCGGATACGATCCTGCTCCGACCGAATATGCAGTATTATGATGATATACGCGTGAAAATTATACTTGGAACGGTAGGTGTAGTACGCAATAGGCATATTGAATATAGTCGTAATGCTCGAAGTATAGATCATACAGAGACACAAAATACTACAAAATGATTTTGCGGTCCTGCGTTGCGAGGGGTTATCATGCAATTGGTAAACGCAGACACGGAATAATTAGAGTTGATCGCAAACTGGAATTCTACCTACAGGTGTCTCATGAGTTTATGCATTGTATCCGATTTCTAGCATTAGGGTAGTTTGGAGCAAATTCGGACATCGCCGCATTTGCGAATACGTCAATTCATGTTCTCATAGTGCAGTGCTCGCCAACTCAAAACGGGTCGACGGCCACTTTTCAAATTTCGTAGAGGCCACTGGCCGCAAGAATGCAATATCGAGACATATAGGCCATACTTTGAGCAACCACGTTTTAAAATATTTTAAGTCAGTACGACGCTGTGCTCTCTAACATGGGCGACGGGCAAAGCTCCAACAAAAACAGCAATATTATATTAAAGAAATACAAATTCAACAGAAAATATCATGATCCTCAAATTAACTTTAAGCTGCACACGATACAAGACAACGCTTTTCAGCGACTAAGCCTTGGAAATCTATATTAGATTTAACGAGACACTGTGCTATAGCTGAAAGACTATATCTCCTCGTAAATCTTGATCTTGTAGGGAAGTAATAAGCCCTTTTCTAAGCGTCTCGGCCTTAGCGGTGTCTGGGCCATTGCCCGTATCAGCTGCTTCTCCCTCGTTGGAATGCTGCTGCCAATTGCCATCGTCGAAGCCGTTTCAGCTTTAGTGAGGAATAGTGATGTTGAGCACAGATGAATAGCTTATTTTGAAACCGCATTTCATTAATTTTTCTCTCGTAGTAGACTTTACGAGTATAACGACCAGCACGGCGGGCAGTTGGTTGAAAAAATGGCACTCTCTTCTCAACCTCAACTTTTTGCGATCAAGTCACCGTGGCGTATATCTGTGACAATACTTGATTGCTGATATTTAATGCATAATAGAATCGCAGCAAACATCGCTGATTTATTCACTAGAAGTTTTTCCATGAACGTTTCCTGCTGATTCGCACTAACGCCGTGTAGTTTTTCAATTCAGTATAGTTAGTAATATTCTCATCATTCCAAAGTACCACGAAATAGCGGTGAAATGAAAAGATAGGAATATGTCGAAACGACCTTGTAGTAGTCTTACAATCAGAAAACCACCTGAGCGTTGAACATGAAAATAAGAACTGTGCTCGTTGCTCACTGAATCACAAGCAACAGAAAACAACGCAGAAAGGGCAAGCGATGAACTGGTATATGCTTCAACTGTAGCGAATAGATATGTCAGATCGGGGTCCGGTCATCTCGAGCGCAGACTAATCGGCTGCTACTCCTAGCGAGGGCTGGTCATACAGTGATTCGAGTATATTCGAATCTGCATGGAGTATATAATTGTAATGACTCGAGTTGAGTATCATCAAGAGATGATATTTTCGGAACCCAATTACTGACGGACTCGATGTTGTCAAGCCCGACTCCCAGGTTCTGTAGGCCAAGCAGCTTGTTCAAATATCCATATAGACCACCTCGCTCAAAAACCGCGCCCCGCAATGAGCAATGTTGCAATTCACCAGGAGGCCACAGCCATCGACAGCGAGGCGAAGAAAATCGCGGTGAAGGACGACGGCGGCACGACGCACCTTTCCTACGACTTTGCGTTCATAGCGACTGGCGGTCGGCCGCGCACGCTGAAGCCGATGGACGGACACGATTGTGAAAACATTCACGTGTTGCGCACTGTGGACGATGCGAACAAAATGGCGGAATCATGTCGCGGTGCGTTGGAGAGGGTATAGCGTGCTTGGGCGCGGAGGTGGTCCAAGTAGTCATTACGTTACCAGCGATCTAGAGATGGACAATAACGAATTACTGATACTTTAGTGTTCATGTTTTGAGAGTACTAGGCTTGTATACTTACTTGGAAATCGCTTGCACTTACTTGTACTTGAGTAGAAATTTCAGACGATTTTGACCACCCCCGAACAATATTACTGTAGAAGTACCGCCGTACATTTTTGCACAATTACAAGTACTAGTAGCTTACTTGAAGGGTAAGTAGAAAATGAAAGTCTGAAAGTGCTCGCGTAAGCATACTTTCAAAAAGTATATGTTTTGGTCTAGGGCTTGCATATTTTTAGCGGTTACTCGGCAGCGGAATTGAAAAACGCATCATGACACTAAATTAATGTGATACGTTACCGTGACACAGCAGGCCCTATGTCACGTAGTTCGTATGATAACAATTTCACTCGTAAAAGTGATGCAAACTCAACCCATAACTACTTTATACTTTTGATAATCATAATTGTTAAAAGTGAGAAATTCTGCCGAAAAATCAATTCAAGTGCAAGTATAGGCATAGCCTTGTTGAATAGTTCGGGAAAGTAGAAGTACCAGCTCTGATTGATGGGCCCCCAATGAGCATGCGCTCTTAGCGAAAAGAGTGTGTTTCCACCCGTGTATCACCCTTGATATACGGGTGTGAATATACCCCCATGGCACACGAAACCAAAACCTACCCCAGGCTTATAACGCGGTATAAGTCGAGTACGAGATTTTGATCCAAATCGATGGTTTTCCTCTATCGTGCAGGACGTAAAGTTGTGCTGATCGGATCTTCGTTTATAGCGATGGAAATCGCGGCATTTCTAGCGAAGAAAAAGGAATGCGAGTCGGTCACCGTTGTATGCGGCACTCGCTCGAAGGTATATCAACTACGATTCACATCGCTATCCATGACGTGTTGATGTTGTATGATCACATATTCACATTCGATAATAATCTAAGGTTCTGCATGTAGCCAAAAATTAGGTGAAATGCCCCAGATAACATTATCAAGATTGGGCGTATAGGAATGATGCGAACACTGAAAGGTTCTGGTTCGTGTGAACACGAACATTTTTGAAAGGTTCTGTGTAAACGCGAACGTGAAGACGAAGTTGTGACGTCATATTGCAAATTCAAACCCTGCATTTACGTTAGGTAATATGTTAATGTGTCCGATATACTTAGCTACAACTTAGCAGACATGCTACTCATGGGTTTTTCCACCTAGATTTTTCTTTTCGATCGTCACCGTAGTTTCCGTTTTTTTTTCTTGAAATCTGTTTTTTTTTTCAACATCATGTTTGTCAGATTAATTTTCTATTCGAAAATCAATTAGATTAGATTAATAAAATGCACGAGCTTCAGTTGTCGATTGACTGCTTGATTGCTGCATTGCCAATGGATTTCGTTGTATTGTAATGATAAAGTCTTGAGATACTATTTCATTACTGAAATGAGAGGCCTTGACATGATGCGATGGAGCATCATTGAACACCAACTTCCAGGTCGCAGAGTCATGTTCACAGGGCGCCTTATTGGAACCGTTTCATACCATTTAAAACGATTCAAGACTTGAATGCTAGTATCATTCCAACAAATTGCCGTGTATCAATAAATATGATAAGATCTTGGTTGCTTTCGCACTTGCAAAGTCATAATTTTTTTATCACACGTCAGCTTTCGGAGCTACGCGCAGCAATTATTTGCGTAGCAATGTGTCAAAAGGAAAACGACACATTTTTCGTGGGATTTGCATTGTTAACCGAGCAAAATATGTAGTATCGACTTCTGTAGTTTCAATATCAAGGGCTAAAACTTAGGTCTATGACTGTATGACTGTAATTAATGACTTTCGGTCTCCATTTTCTGAGCTATGTCATAGAAATTTGAGTGCAATATAGGATCTGGGTTTATTTAGCGTCCAAATCTGTTTTTTTCCGAAATAACCCAGTGGCGTCCCTGCAACTCGGGCCATATTATATTACACAATTCTGAAGAACAGGCTGACTTTATAATCATTACCCAATATATCAATTGGAACAATAAAATGCTATAATAATGCCATAAAATCAATATATTTCTTCGCTTTGCCCACAATTTCGACGAGGACTTGCAATAGAATATAAGCCTACGTCTTAACGGCCTAGGCTAGACCGGACGCTAGTCCTGGGGCGGGTGACTATTGCTACTATGCTATTGATCTGAGTGAAAAATCGGTTTCTATACTTGCTACGGATATTACCTCATAAAGAAGTTTTTAAGTAGAAGCCAACACCCAATCGGACGGATTTCGTTTTATGATACATTAAACATATCAAATCATGATATAGATTTTTGACATCAGACAACGATGCATTTCTTTATATCAATTTAATTGATGTCAAAAACTGACTGGTTGAATAAGCACAAATCGCTGACTATACAATCTGCATGTAGTGCATTTCGTTCTTGGTGTGTGATTGCGAACCAAGCTCACTGCAGAGAGTCACTGAATATTCACAGACGGAAAGCTAAATATTTCGAGAAAACTTTTCCGATAAAACACATAAACTTGTTGCAATTGTCAAGGTGCATGCTCGTTTAGTGCTGACGCCATGTGAAGAGTGGTCCGAAGTTGAATGTAAAGTGCTTCATTCAAAGATGTTATGATGACGTGAAATGTTGTAATACATGAAGAAGGTTCACAGCGCAGAACATACCAAGGTTCGTTTGCGAACGCGAGCCTCCAAATTCAAGAGGTTCACGCACAGAACGCAAACGGGAACCTCACGATCACACCATTAGTTAGGCGAATGCCGGGATACCATTTTATATAAAATAAACTTTGGACGAAGTTGGTTCACTGATTCGGTCCGCCCGCGATCGGCACTTTAGAAAACGTTTAATACACATTCTACTGATTTCAGGTTCCATTTCAATCTTCGTTAGGTCCCCAAATCGGGTCCTTAATCATGAAAATGCACGAGGAGAAAGGCGTAGCTTTCCACACCGGCGTTGGAGTAACCGAGCTCGTTTACGACGCCGCTAGCAACAAAGTTAACCAGTTGCGATTGACGGACGGAACATTAATTGACGCGGGCATCGTGGTTTTGGGTATCGGTAGGTCGCAAATCGGTTTACGCGTCCGCGCCGTATGTGACGCAGTTTTGCGTGAGCGGCCAGCATCCGTATTGAAAATATCATAATATTCCTGCGGCCTGCATGGGCCTACTACATAACGTTACGATTTCGGCGCACGTCCCATGCGCGTAATTAAATCACGCGATCCTATTGGGAATTTCAATTAGATTTCTCTCTATATTTCGAGTGGCATCAACTGATGTAGAAATGCAACTCTTGTAAGTGACCAACGCGGCATTTTGTTCGTATTTTAGTGACAGACGCCACAGCGGCGCCTGATAAGCAATGTTATGTGCACAGCTGATCGTGTTGAAAATTTCTAAATGCGTGGGACGAACGTACTATATATATCTATATTCTATATACCCGAAGCGGATCGTTGTTTTACCGATTTGATTTTTAAAAGACCCTCTACGATTCAAAAGACCTAGTCGAATCAGTTGAATTTGTAGCGCCGACGTGAATTCGCCTTCCTCGGTCATTTCCCTCTCACACAGGCGTCATCCCAAATACGGAGATTCTGAGAGACAGCGGCGTGAAAATGGACGAACGCGGCTATGTGCTGGTAGACGGCGAAATGCGCACAAACGTGAAGGGCTTGTACGCGGGCGGCGACATCGCGTCGTTTCCGATGCAAATGACAGGTTTTCATCACAAGTGTAGTGGATGTGCAGTAGCCTATGCAGTTCCCAATACCATGTTCCAATTACAGAGGGACGCGCAACTAACATTCAACATTGGCAAATGGCACATAAGCACGGACAATTGGCGGCGAAAAGTATCGTTCGTACTGCGAAGAAGGGTACGTCCCGAAGTTAACGGGGGCTGATTGGCATTCTGATACAGAGCAGACCAACTAATCCGTCCCAGAGGTGGCCGGTAGTGCAGTAGGCCTACTTATAATATACTTTTTCCGACTATTCAACTAGGTTTTGCCTACTTGTATAACTTAATCGAGTGGCTCTTTGTAGACAGCATGCTTCCACTCATTTTTTTGGGAAAAACTACTCGGGATATTCTTGCCTAACTTTTGCCAGTGACATTGTCATAACAACTGCATGTGAGAAAAAGCCCCTCTATCACGGTAACTGAATATATGTTTCATTATAATTATCGCACCTATTTGTTGTATCATTAGTCAATGTGCATGTGCAATTGTGCATTCATGGCTAAGATGCACTTTGCAATTTTGGCAGAAACCTTCGATTAACTGTTTAAAATACGCGACCCCCTCGACCACGTCTACTTTTAAAAACTACTTTTACATTTGGTAATTTTCATACCTTCATTTTTTACTTCAACCTGAACTAGGTGTCTTGTAAATCGCTACTTGTGCATGTACTTTTAGGCACCAGCCATTTCGATGGCGTGGGTTCGAATCCCACCGCTGCCATCATATAGCATTATCACCGAACTTTTATGTGCAAGACTGACTACTAGACAGGCGCCTTTACAAGTCGTAATCGAAGTGTATTCACTCAGCAGTCCACATGTCATGAGTACCACCAAATAATAACGGGAAACCATCGCCGGGCTCAATCAAGCATATCATAACACCACAATCGCCTCTGCGAGTAGGCCTACCATCATTGAATGCATTGAAAAAACATGGTATTATTGTCAGTAGGTTGCTGAGGACATAATAAAGCTTTTGCGATGTTCAATTACACCCGAATAGTTCAGTGTATCAATCTCTGCATCCGAGAATTATGTATGTTCCAGGCTCTGCGCCGCCGAGTGCTATCGACTCGGTGCCGTTTTTCTGGACGGTGCAATTCGGCATCAGCATTCGCTACGCGGGCTACTCTGCTAAGTACGATTCCGTCGTCATCAAAAGCGTCGACAAATCTGGCAATATCGTGCAAGAGAAGGAAGCGCTGGAGCAGAAGAAGTTCGTGGCGTTCTACGTCATAAACGGTCACGTAGTCGCGATCGCCACGATGATGTCGGACCCGGTCGCCGCCAGATTTGCTCAGCACGTGAAATACAGCGGCCTGTTCGAGGCCCGTCAGATCGATCAGTTTCTTCGAGGAGAACGGGTTGAGGGGAAGAAAAAGGCGGGATGTACGCTCTCATAAGTTAGGCTACTACACACTACCGCGTCCTGCGACTAAGAGATTTTTATCACGTCTCCCCTATTACCAACGGACCTATTATTTTTTTGCTCAAGGCACAATGTGAAGCACAAGGCGCTAAGCGATGTAATGAACAGTTTGATTTTCGCAAAGACGCCGAAAGGACAGCCCAGCGATGAACCTCCGACTTGTCGGCACGGGCTACTGACGATGGCGGTGGATTTGCCAATTAATAAATTTGACATTTTATATATTTATTGTGCGGACGGAAAGAGCGATTGGTATCCTTTTGTGGGCGAAGTTGGCGTAACAACCTCAGAATAGAGTCATTCAATAATTTTATGGATATAAACACAACACCGCATGTTTGGTGATACCATTGTTCATAAAATTCCTATTGTTTCTGACGATTGTCAGCCTGGAATATTTTGGTTCATTCCAATATGAACGCCGCTTGTCTTGCTATATCAGTGGTTCCCAACCTTTTTGTCTTCATTCCCCACTTCAGATTTATTCCGAGCCTCCATTCGATCCCCACCAGGACCGTAACAGCACTTTGTCAGCCCAACCAAAAAAACGTCGGTCTTGGGTCCCCAGCACCCCCTCAGACACGCTGAGCCTGTACAAGTTTTCCCTGCAACTTATAGCTGCATTTGGTCTACTGTTTAGTGCGTTGCCTTATTTCGACTAAACGCGCGAAGCGCGAAAAAAATTATATAATCCGTGTTTGAATAGGTCAATATGATCGCGAATTGCATATATTTTGCTATCAATTTTTTATCCCCTCTCTGCTCACGTAATCAGATTTACCGGTAGAGCTGAGTGAGGTGTGTTGGAAAAGTAGGACCCCTAAATAAGAATTGAATATCTTCGGGCGGACCCGTTGGTATATTGACTTCGTTAAATTATGCTATTTCGTGACCTCCTATATCTGATATGTCAAAAAATGTGGAGATCGCAAAAGTAAAAGGCACACACGTTTTCAAATTGGTATTGCTTTACTGGCAAATAATTTTTCCCTGCGGATGGCATTTGTCCTGTGGGGTTCAGATCGCCAGGACAGGAACATTCGGCGCCAGCCATTTAGCTAATATTGTATATATATATATCAAAGTTTTGGGTCACCACGAGGGCATTTCGTCTCGGCCAAGGTCTTCTAGCTGCTGATCGTTCTGGCACACTTCTCAGAGTTGCATCTTACATGGCCTATAACTTCATATGCCTTGGTGTGTCGTGGCGCAGTAATGACCGACGCCGAAGTTTCCATTTATATAAATTCTACGTATTGTGTGCGGCAGTTACGGTCCTGTTCCCCACTACCCAGCACTTTTGTCATCACAGAGCAGCTATTTGCTGGTTTTACTACACAAGACCCACAACCACACCATTACGCAAGACAATCGCCTATAACTGCAACGTAAAACGTATTGTGAACCGATACCAGTAACGCTCAAAATTTCGCGAAAGCGTTATTTCAGATCAAACTAGTCGTGCTGGATGCGTTTGTGACGCCATCATTGGCCACCGAGAGTTAAAAATGAGGTTTTGTGAACAACACGCAATATAATTTTCGATACATACATTCCAGAGCAGCTAACTGGTAACGGTAATTGCGCATGTGTCTCCGTGAATATGTAGACTGTCCTGTATATAATTTTGAACAAATGCGTCTATTCCCCACCAGAAACCATTGAATTCCCCACCAGTGGGGAATTTCCTACCGTTTGGGAACCACTGTGCTATATTACGTTGCTTTTTGTTCGGCGAGCATTCCTCAATTTTCATCTTCTACAAACCGTAGCATGTTTCTGACTAATTGAATGACCGCAAGTTTCGCATCGTTGCAGTGTGTCTATGGATGAAATTATCAATGAAATGGATACTGAAGAATGCGATGATTAAAACGACATAGAAGAAGTCTAAATGACCCTTGGCCCTGATAAAAATATGTAAATAAGTGCCATACACAGTGCACTTGCACACTTGATGAGAAGTAACGGAAGATTAAATAAAAGAAATAAGGAAAATGAAATGACACGAGTCGGAAGTCAACTGTAGGATAGCCGGCGAAAAACTGTTTCAGTTCTTGTTGTACTCCTTCATACGTAGTGGAGCGATGTGTTGTTTGTAATTCGTGCTGAACATTGCAATTGATAATGAACTAATTAGAGGACGAGGACGCAAGAAGGTGGTACTTCTGCGCAGATTCCGAAGTGTAGAAGTCGTTAAAATTCGTGGGGCGGTGACGGCAATGGAACTGATACATGAACTTGGCAACTTTTAGCTTCCTCGTATCTTGCGTATTTAGCGCACAAAATCTTTTGATCATGTGACATTACGCGATCATTCATTCTGAGCGAGTCGCGAATATGCATCTTGCCAACTAGAAATCTATCAAAGCGCACGGCCAGCTACCGCAGGCGCACACTATATCACCAAGCTTGATCTTCCGCGTCACATATCAATACATTAGTGAATTGCATAGCATCCTTCAGAAATCAACCAGGACCCTGAGCTGATATACGGGATCGTCATTATGATAACGGAAATTTGACGTTGCTATTCAAGTTCGCCCACTATCACAAAAAGAATGGGTAGCAAGCCATCGCTCAGCGACTGTCGGTTAAATTTAGACTTAAGGATGACGTCGTCCGGTTCGGCTTTTACCATTCAATATTTAATACAATTACAGATAAAGCTAGGTTCTGCTTTAAGCGATACACCTTTGCAGGAGATATCATGCAAATTTGCAATAGCTATATTTTTACTTCAAAATCTGAACAGTAATATACGGCGAAAAGGGAAGAAGGTAAAGGTATTGCACATGCAGTACATCGAAAGGTGAATTAGCCATTGATACTACAAAACATGCGGAGACGATTTTTTCATCTTTATCACAGCTGCATTTGATGTAGCTTCACGCAATAGTTTCTCCATATTCGTGAAGCAGTCAATACTGTCCCTTATACTCTGGATTGCCTCATCTGCATAGCTTGCATCATATACCAGGCCCTAAAAATGGATATCTAAAATAATTAATTGGGTCTGCAAATAGCTTGTGACAATCGCGGCACATCATCAAAGCATCTAGGGAACAGATGCTTACTCAGTTACACTACACAGAAAATGACGGAATAAGTATGCTACATAGTCGTCTCAGGTAAATTTATTCGTCACTAGCAGCCTGCTACCTGCCATAATGTCAACATATATAGAAAGTCACTACTTGTACTTGAGCAGAACTACTAATTCCGACAACAGTTACTACTTAGAAAATCTTTGCCAGTAAGCATATGAGATGACTGCAGGAGTTTAACGGTGATTTTGAAAACGGTGTGTGCTAGTAAAAAAGATCAGATGTTAATTTGATTGCATGTCTCAAACATTACTTCAGGATTGCTGCATTATTATAAACCCCATAAATAAAATATACATAGATTCACGTCAAGTACTTGTGTCAAATGAAGGTGAAGAAAATCCTCCAGTAACTTCAAAAATTATTCTAGGACCAATATTTACAAACGTATGTTTTGCAGTGCTGTTTCAGGGGTGAAAAGCTTTAAAGCTCCAGGGAACAATTTGAATTTTTTCGTGGGCTGCGCCATAGCGTACTTGGAAAACATAGAATACTTGGAAAGCATAAAATCGAAAATAATCAAAACAGAAAATTATACTTCATTTCAAAGTGACTGTAGAAATGGAGATTGTCAAGAAGATGACCTACGTACAAAGATGTTTGTTACAAATATGAATTTGATTACCATCCACACCAACTAGCATCAGAAGCATTAATAAAATTATATATTTAACTAATCTTCATTACTACTTTGGCAAAAATTATGGATGATGTTGGTTATATTGATTCTGAAACAGGATGGGTGAGCACAGATTTTCTGAAGTTAATCAATTTGAACTAATGCAAGGACACACAACGCTTCCAACATCAACAATGCAATCTTCAATAAATACGATTTCCACATTATATTCCACATCCGATTATTGTAAAGACGCATTATTGGCAGTTGCTCAGTTTAGCAGCTTACAAGTTGTCAAATTGCACCTATAATGAGGACGTTTGGTTTCAAAGCGGATCTTCAAGGTGCCGTCTTTGAATGACAAAACACACACATGATATATAAAGTTCTACAGAAAATTTTTTCCTATCCCACTTGTAGCTTTTATATTGGTTTGAACAACTCAACATGGGTGAGTTTTACTTCACCCCACATTCTGCTCCAAACTAGTAGCATCAATGAACAATGAACATAGAAACTTGTTAGACCAGGAAAAACAGTTATACTCTCGCAGTGCCCAGCAAAATCTAAAATCACACTCATGTAATAAAGTCAGAAATCTACGTCGTGGCACATTGTAATGTTTCATAACAGAAGCGTTTAAAAATCCATNATTGGGTTACTGCAGCAGCAATAACAACTAAACACTACAATATGATAAAATGATCAGATCCAGCAAAATAGTTTCTTACAATATCAACCAAGTCAAAACAAAAGCTTGGATAAAATACCTGTAGTTGGGAGTTTGATGCTTTCAATTCATTATCAGAGTTTACTACTTTCGGAAGTGACTTCTTAACNTGTTGCTGAACTCTGTACATGCCGAGTGAAGGNTCATTTGCGATCATGTGAATTGTCTCATTGATGCCGTTACATGCTCTTTTGACTTTGATATGCAAATCTCTGTCGTCCGGATTACGCTGCATAGTAGCAGCAAATGCCTGAATAAAACAATACATGAATCAGGGAAGGGTCCGAAATAACATGATCATGCGCTTTCCTGCATTGTCCTATCTGTACTTGTTTGGNGTTCTCAGTATATGGAAATGAGAGNTACGTAGTTAGTTAACTACTCAGTAGGATACGAGTTCCTACAACACAACAAATTACATAAGATNTCCAATCAAAATCATCATGTGTTGCAATAAGAAGTCCACACACAAAATCCAATGTTTTATTTCAAATCAAAATNTCAAAGTTTGTTAGTTTCTGTACATGATAATTCATATATTTCTTAGAATTTATATTCAAATATTTAATGTTTCTTATGGTCGTCATGGTTCNTGATGGGATTCGTTCACTNATGTGTGCNATTATGTTGGTGGTAGTGGTAGATNTATTCTACCANCCTCTTTCACCGAGGAAATTAAAAACAGGAGCGTAGAGATGAATGGTAATGCATACCTGAAACTCGTCTATANCAGTCCACATACCCCGGAAACGAGTATGGTTGGAGCTCGTACCTTGCAAATGAGAAATAAATCTTTCAAATGCAGCACCGACGTTTCGCACTTCTACTCGGCTCGGCTACGGATGAAAAGGACGACTTGCAGCCACTCGGTCCAACTGCTTGCCTGTTCTTTTTTGCTATTGTTGGTTGGCCAGCTCAGTGCAGCAAACCAATGGATTGCAACTTGCACTAAACTGCGGACCCAGCGGACAGCAGGTGTCATCAGCGTGTGCTAGCCAGAGGTGGTCAGTAACGAAGTACTTCTACTTTTTGAAGTACTTGAAGTAGATTTTTCCTACTCACACTACTTTTTGAGTAGTTAAGATTTTAGACTACTTCTACTTCTACTTGACAGTTTTCAGTTTTGTAGGCAAAAATAAGCATAGAATACCTACTTACTTACTTACTTACTTGTGAACCACCACTCCTACTTCTACTTGAGTAGAAATTCCGGCGGTACTTCTACTTCTACTTGAGTAGCGACGATGACTACTTTGACCACCTCTGGTGCTAGCTATGTGCTACCGTGGACAACACTGGAGAAAATTCGTCACATTGTCGTTGTAGTTCACATTGTTATTGAGACGTGTTGATTTTGACCAGGGGCGGGCAACATACGGCCCGCGGGCCAGGATCCGGCCCGTGGACAGTTCCCCGTCTTACACAATGATATATATATCATTGGTCTTACATGATAATGTGGCCCGCGGACAGTTTTCTGTCTTACATGATATTGTGGCTCGCGGACAGTTTCCCGTCTTACATGATAATGTGGCCCGCGGCCCCAGTCTGCCGAGATTCCTCACTACTTGCTTAAACGTCAAATTTTAGTGACTGTATGTTACTATATACGTTTTTGCGCAGCGTGCGAGTAGAGCTCCAACTCCAAGAAATGTGCCAGAGCGATCGGCAGCGAGAAACCTTGGCCGAAAAGGACTGCCCTTATGGTGACCGAAAACTTCGTTATATATACGAAATACATATAGGTTTAATTGTCCATAGGCGCCTAAATGACTGGCGCCGAATGTTCCTGTCTCGGTAATCTGAACCTCACAAGACAAATACCATCCCGCAGGGAAAAATTAGTACGTTTGTGCGATTCTATATTTTTTGATATAGCAGACAGGAAGTCACGAAATAACATCATGTAACGAAGTCATACCAATGGGTCCGCCCGCCAGAAGATGTTTAAATATTATTTACGGGCTCTACAGTTTCAAAGACACCTCACTCAGCTCTACCGGTAGGCTAAGTCTGATTACGTGAGTAGAGAGGACAAGAAATTGATAGCACTATATGTATGCAATACCTGATCTTATTGACCGATTTTATCATGAATTATCAAAAGATTTCGCGATTTGCGCTGGCTAACTGAACAGTACAACTGTAACTTCGTCGCAAAGGCGAACAAACGTGATGGGAGTCGGTTTATCACCCTATGGGAGCCTAAGACTCAAGTTTTTTTGGGGTCCTGACGAAGTGCTGTTTCGTTCCTGCCAACGGGTATACACCCGGAGATGTTCAATTATTATTGAGGGGTCCTACCTTTTCAAGCACACCTTACTCAGCTCTACCAGTAAATCAGGTTACGTGAGCAGAGAGAGGATAAAAATTGATAGCAATAGGCTTATACATGCAATCCCGATTATACTGACCGATTCAGTCATGAATTATAGAAATTTCTCGCGCTTCGCGCGATTAGGCAAGCAAAGCTGACTCACTAAACGGACAACCAAGGTACAATATAAGTAGCGGTAAACAGCGCATAGCCTGAGGGGGGTCTGGGGGGAAAAGCCCCCCATAAGTTCGTTTTATCACCCTATGGGGGGCCCAAGACCAACGGTTTTTTTTGGGGGGGACTGACGAAGCGCTGTTACGGCCCTGATTGCACCATAGTGTCCTATATGGTGTGGACATAAGCAAATCTCACGACTCAGTGAAATTGGTCTACGTCGCACTTTCCATTTGGCTTAAGTCAATTTGACTTAAGCCAAATGGAAAGTGCGACTATGGTGATTGGGAAAATATAAATTTTATTCTGCTCGTCGCCCTGGAACCCAAAAATTCAGCCTCCAATGTTGAATTTAAGTTTGGTATTATGATTGCGCCGTATGTTAGTTGATCAGTGAGAAGCAGACATGGCGGCGCCTGTGTGGCAATAATGCTGTTCTCAAATCTACATTGTCTTCGTCAATATCGGCGAGAAATGGCTTAGAAGTGACATTGCTGTCGTTAAAATACATTCATTAAATTCGATATCTTCCGTGTATATGTGGATAAACATAGAAGATATGCGGAAACTAGAAATCGCCAAGTT
>ATSW01119353.1:0-15908 GCA_000444245.1 Botryllus schlosseri
TATATATTATGTTTACTATATTAAAACATCCGGTGTAATGTGAATGGAACTGCAATATATAATCAATGTGCACTCGCGAGATGGAACCTATTCAATGAAGACTGTCAATCAGGAATGAAAATGACAGCTCAGGAACCAGAGTCTTAGCTCTGCTCAAAATAGGGTGGAATATACTGAACTTGTAATGTAGAATAATAGTCCCAAGTTATCACGCTTCTGAAGATTGCCAGTAAACTGAGACGAAAATAAATTTGGACTGACGGTTTTCATACCGACGTGACGATGGTTCCCCGACTTTGTTGCACTTATACCTATATTTCAATCAGTTTATCCATTGGGTGTTTTAATTAATTTGAAACAAACATGTTTAAAACAAAGCCCTTGTTTAAAACATGTTTTTTATTTTTCTCTTCGAGCATCAAGCCTGAGGGGATGAGTCAAGGGTTAGCTTTTCACCGAGCGTGAAGCACGTGTTCTAATAAATCTAGGGACATGCTGATTTATTCGTACCTGCATCCCTTCAAGCTAGATACGCAGCAATCTAAGGCCATAAATTCTGCTATTGGCAAGCATCTGTTGGACAATCCCACTTGTGCGAAAAAGTGATTTGATGATGACGAACAAGCGTAACAAACACTGACAAGATTTTATAAGCTGGTCGCCCTCATTCACCAATTTGTCCACATGAGAGATGAATGAAAGTCGGTTGTGCCGATTCTTAGAACAAGATAGGAATTTGAATGCGTGGGCAACGACCTGTTCATAGATTTGCTGATTCTGCTGCTACTACTACTTGGTGCTGTGACCGCAGGAAATCCAGATCCCGGGATTCCGGGATTTCAGGCTATTTTTCGATTCCAATCGCGGAATTAATCCCAATGAAATTCCTGGATTTCTAGAAAGCATATACCAAAGATTAGTAGCCATTTCTCCTATTTTTTCCACAAAGCTCTAAAACAATCTATATTAGTGTGATATCAAATTCAACTATAATGCATAACACTGAACTACGCAATCACTTGCTTCGTGGGCTACGGCTTTTACTAAATTATTTTTCTCTGAGAGCCAAACCCGACCATCAAAAGAGCCATAAGTTCCCGACCCCTGGCTTGAAGCATGCGGTAAGAGCACTGAGCTATATAAACACATGGCATGCAAAGCGTACACTGAGTGAAAAAGTCATCGAAGTCAAATTAAAAGGACAAGCGATAAAAATGAAGTGGCATGTAAGGGTAAGTAAAGTAAGATCGAGGTCTGGTAATCACGAACGCTGACTAGTAGCTTCAATTAGATTCATATTACGAATATTTACTCCAAATAGAGCAGCGGTCTCAAACACCACCCGACCTCAAGTATCAACTAATTAACTGGGCGTTGTGAAATGGAATTGATCATACCCAGGCCACTCTAACCAGTGCAAATACATGCGGCAAGGCGGAGACGCAGCGATTAGAGAGATAATGGCCGCATCGTGAAGATGGAAGCCACAGTGAAAAATGCCGATGCTCCCAAGCTGTTACAACTACAATCCGGACCAGGACAGGGCAGCTCGGGATCGAGAACGAAACATTAAAAATTGTATCGGGCTCGTGTCAGTCCTCAAACGCAGAATAACAGACTAACTAAGAAGGATATTTATATTAAACCAGGTGACAAATAATATCATTCGTCTCATGATCTGAGCTGTAGTGTACATGGGGGTCCAGTTTAGATGTTCGAGGTGAATAAGACCATACTGCAAACACACCCTTCACCACTGACGCAGTTCGGTTTCGTGTTTCCCATGTCAATTTGAGTTTCCGGCGTGATACTCTTCCTATAAACTTCTACCAACTTCAGATTGTCTACATATTTCAAGGAAATCGAAGACGCTTTGTTATAATAGTACTACGCGGGCAGTTATTTTCTATAACCCAAATCTGCTTGGCTCCCTAGGATCTCTATTCGAAATCTCTTGGAAGTCATACCAGTGACTGCAACGTATTTTCTGGTAAGTCGTCTTAATTTTATTGATGTGTATGTAATTAGTGTAAATTCCTGTAAGTGGTGCTCACGTTAGCTGGACTGCGGCCACGACATTAAGCTACTTTGCTCCGTGTTGTCAGAATTCACGTCGCTACCGATTGAGCGAAACTGTATAAAGCAGGCCAAAGAATTGCTTCAATTTTAAATCTGGCTACTGGGTCACTGCTGACACTAACATGGTTTCAAATGGGTTGTATGCAGCACTTCGAACACGTGATTAGTTGCATATATCAACGACCGTTTGGTTATCGCAAACTAGTCTCTTCTGCGTCTGTTCACAATGTAACGTGATCGTTTTACATTTTCGTTGTCGGGTTGTAAGCATACCAAACATTAACAACAAAAGTAGTTTATTGAGCCTTTGAGTAATACACAATACGACTTTACGTTTACGACACTTAGTTTTCTGCGTGACTTTGGCGATGATAGCATCAACCTACGGAGAACGCACATTCCCCATACCAAGTCTCAACACTTGACCAAAGTACTGCGACTAACCCATTGATATCCAGCATAGAATCATGTACAATAAATTCAACTGTACAGTAGGTTTGTCCAAAAATATTTCTTTTTTTTTAAATTATACTGGCAAATCGATAGTTTATTTAGGTTGGTTAAAGATACACTGCACCCCAAATCAGGCTCAATTCCAACCTGTAGAAGCGAAGGTATTAGAGTGGCACAAAATTATTACAAAATAATAATGCTATTGTTCAAATTTTACTGTCTACGCCAGTGGGTCTCAAACTTTTTCAGACACGCCCCTCTTATCATTATATCACAAAATGCAACCAGAATGCTGGCTATCTCAACGGACAGTTTGAGGGCATGGAATGTTATGACTAGGGCGATTTTTTTTACCTAAAAAAAGAAAATGTTGACCTAAAAAATCAAAATTTGACATTTTTTTGGCCTTAAAAACATAATTTTGACCAAATTTTGTCTCAAGTATGTAAATAAAATGTTTTCCCACATAATGGTAGAATTGTACTACGTATCCTCATTTCTGGCCTTAAAAAACATAATTTTGACCAAATTTTGTCTCAAGTAGGCCCATGTAAATAAAATATTTCCCACATAATGGTACAATTGTACTACGTATCCTCATTTCTGGTTGGAACTGTCCGTCCTTGAGAAGTAGTTTGGCCTGAAAATACCCTTTTGACTTGAAAACTGACAATGAAAAAACTTTATTTTAACGAAATCTGGACATATTAAGAATTGCAGTAGTTACATCACGCATTAGGATAAAAACAATCAAAATTTGTTGTAGTACAACAACGAAAGATACTTTCCTACATTCTCGGGTACATAGTGTCTATCCTTACATCTACGAAACAAAGAAAAGCAGGTTGCCAATTTTTTTTGTCTTTGTAAACAATTTTGACAATTTTGTGACGTAACGATACAATTTTGACAAAACTTTGAAAAAAAAAAATCGCCCCAGTTATAACTGTTAATGAGAGAATTCTCAAATATGAAATTCGCACCATACACAAAACAATAACAATGAATTGGAGGTAAATCTAGCGGAGCGCGAAAAAATTATTCAGTTGATGACAGCTTGGCGTCCCCTTGAGATGCTTTCACGCCCCCCGGTGTTTGAGAACCACTGTTCTACGCCATGAAATTGCTAAGTTGTCTCAAAAAACGATGCTTTTTGACTCAATTCTAGCCAGTAGAAGCGAAGATATTGGATGAAAGAATTTTTAATTTGAGAGATATTATTCAGTTCATAATTTGGAACGAACTGAAAACCAAGTCAGGCAGTACTACAAATGTCGAATTCTTGTGCGGTAATAATCCCGATTGTTTTGTATAATCTATTGTTACCACATCCAATATGTCTGTTCATTTTTTCACTTTCAGGCATTAACAATACCATATTAGACCACTGAGAGAGCAGTGATCTCGTGAAGATGAACGTTCTCGAAGCTTTGGCGATGGTTGCTATGATTTCAGTATCAAAGAGTAAGTGAAATTAACAGAAGACGTATGTTGTCGTTTCTAGGGAACGCGTGCAAGGCGATGCGAGTGTGTGCGGTAACGTCACCACCGCTCCATACGCTAAGGGCCTCGTGTGTCATATCCAAAGAATATCTACGGCGGCGGTGTGGGGACTTAGCCTGCCGTGTATTCTAGATTCGGCGGTATTACAATCTACCGACGTACAAACGCGTGTTATGATTTTATTCCAAATATAGGTCACGTGGACATTGAATGGATATAACTAGGGTTGCATTTGAAATAAATGGGGTTTCAAAAACGCTCTGTTTAAAACATGTTTTGAATTATTTTTCAAAATTTGTATAAATATGCCATGATCGTGTAAATATACTTTCGACATAACATGTATAGTAAGACCCTACGGACGATTTGCACCCGATATAGGCAAAGTATACATAATGGAATGGTGCGAACCCTCGAAATCATCGTCGGTCACGATGCTATAGCACGTGGATATAGATCATTCGTACGGAATGGATGTTCTGAGGATGATGACCGCCGACCGCAAAATGCTGCATAACGATGTAGTGCCGGATATATTTTATGTCTGTTTATGACAGGGATCGAAAGCGTTTTTTGTCAAAGGAGCCATATTTACCCGATACTTGCAAGTGTCAATCGACTGTGACATCAGAACTAAAGATTCGTGACGTCATGACTAAAAAAATTATAAACATGTTTTAAACAAGGGCCATGCTTTCAACTTGTTTGTTTTAAATTGATTTTTTGTTTTAAATTCAACCATGAAAGGTAATATTTTTAGGTAGGCCCTAATAGACGGAGGTGGTCATATAGAAGAAGAAGAAGTAAAAATATCATATATTTGTGCTGAATTACGCGCAGAACTTGTGATTTCAAATATGTAATTTTGTATAAATATACTTTTATGAATAGAAGATCTCAATATAAAAACGAACGAACAATATATTCACATTGCCAAACTAATTCCACTCGGCGCTTTTCGACTGACTCTCATCGACCATTTTAAAGGTGTCAGAGCCGATTGGCTGCAGCCAAAAAGACTATCACTTCTGGCAGGTTTCATTGCTGTTGTGTTGTCATTTTAGTATTTTTATAGGCGACTTCGTCTCTCATTTATCGTAGGTCTAGTTGTGCGGTAATGTCGAATATTTGAGCCCACCGATAAGACCTGATATATTCAGCCGATATTTAAAGATATGGTATCTAGCTCATGCTGCACTTCCAAAACTTCTGAGCATTTACGCGAACAGCTTTAAGGCCTAGCCAGACAGGACGTATATTGCCGAAAGCGTAACGGTTTGCCGAAGCTTTCGGCTTTCGGCAGGTTTACGGCTTTCCGCTTCATTGGTGTGTATCGGACCGTCAGCGATTTCGCGGGCGCCGATCAAAAATATTGTTGTGATCAAAACATTGTTGACTGACTGACTGACATTATGTCTGAGGCGTGTTCGGCCTATATTGTCATTCGGACATGGTGTCAGGGGTGTGTTGACACTCGGACATCGTGTCTGGGGCGTGTTCGGACATCATGTCTGGGGTGTTCGGCCTGTGTTGTCATTCGGATATGGTGTGTGTTGACACTCGGACATCGTGTCTGGGACGTGTTCGGACATCATGCCTGGGGTGTGTTCGGCCTGTGCTGCCTAAGGACATGGTGTCTGGGGTGTGTTCAGACTGTGCTGCCATTAGGACATGGTGTCTGAGGTGTGTTCGGACTGTGTTGACACTCGGACATCGTTTGTATGGCGTGTTCGGACATCATGTCTGAGGTGTTCGGCCTGTGTTGTCATTCGGATATGGTGTGTGTTGACACTCGAACATCGTGTCTGGGGCGTGGTCGGACATCATGTCTGGGGTGTGTTCGGACTGTGCTGCTTAAGGACATGGTGTCTGGGGTGTGTTCGGACTGTGTTGCCATTCAGACATATGTCTGGGGTGTGTTCAGACTGTTTTGGCACTAGGAAATCGTGTCTGGGGCATGTTCGGACATCGTGTCGGGGATGTGTTCGGACTGGGGTACCGCTGGGAAATCGTGCCTTGGATATGTTGGTACTGCAACTGACCTTATAGTGAATATAGCGACTGACCTTATTTCAAACATGAGAGTGATATCCTCATTTCAAACATGAGACTGACATTATTCCAAACAAATCTGACCTTATTTCAAACAAATCGAACCAACCCTTCTCAATATACCAACATATCTGGTGTCGTGATTGCCAACCACCTCATATTGTCTTCATCATGTATACAGTCCGGTAAACAATATTCCAAAAATAAGTTGGCACTATATAGGCCTTCTCCACTACAATGGATGTAAATTAGTACTGTTACTTCAAACAACAACGCCACTGTCACCGCATCTCTTCTCCCTGCGATTCACAACACTCAACAAAACATCGCCCAGCCAGCCAAATACAACTGAAGCACACGATGAACGACCAGCCGTCAGCGCCGATAGCGTATAAAGTTAAAAATATTTGAACTCGATACGCGCCCGTACGCTTTCGGTCAGGCTCGCGAAAAACGAGAGAACGCTCTACGCGATCTTCCTGTATCGCATACGTTTTCGGCTATACCCTAAACCGCTACGCGTTCGGCTATATGCGTCCTGTCTGGCTAGGCCTTTATAGTTAATGTTGAGCTTGGAGATGCAATAAGCTATAAAGGCCGCATCTGAACACTTGTAAGTATAGAGGAATATATTCCCAATTTACCAGTCGCAGACTACAATTCTCTATCACGTAGTTCTTATGACAAATACGCACTCATAGGTGGTGCAAATATATCCGAAATTAATTTCCACTTGAAAATCGAAAGTGTAAGAAGTATATGTAGTTTTACATTTGAAATCGCGCACAGGGAGTGGAAGTAGTCGAATAAATCAATGGGTAAGTAAGCAGGTCAAACCTACTTGAATACTCCGAAATGTGGAAGTAATTCGTTTCTGATCACATCTCCATAATAGATGCTGGAGTAGGTCTTGACGTGGTCATTATAGCCACGAAGTACTTCCATGTTCCTCGTACTCAAATAGGTTTTCTACAGGAGGCCTACTTCTAAAGGGATTTCGTTTCAAGTCTGCAGTTTATTAAACTAAAAAGTGTGACATGGTACTTATATGAAAAGGGAACATTTTATCAATGGAATGGTCATGGTTACACTTACCCAGTATATTATAACCAGGGTGATGGAATTCAGTTTCCAATTTCATGTCCATCTGAAGCAGGATTAACCGGTTTTCGTGACAGAAATACTTCTTGTTGTTTCAAAACCTGAAACAGCATATCGGCAAATAAATGTATGTGAACGCTCCTAAAGAGTACTTGAGATTTTAATACCTTTTCCACTTTTAATTGTACTAATTTCAGTCTGCACTTTAGGCGTCAATTTCACTTGTATTAAGATTGAGGTTTTCTAGGCTCCGCGATAAATTTTACTCGCGTGAAACTATCGATCATAATTAACTTTTGAAAGTAGTAGGCTACATACTCATGCACTCATTCAGAAAATTATCTTCTTAGCGTTAGTCAAACTGATCGTAGTCCGTGACTGATCATGTGCAGACGCACAGTATACATGGATTTGCGGACATGGCACGCATTTCCGGGAACTAGAACTTCCGCGGAAATATATCTTCCGCAGAAATAGAGTAAGTATACGGAAATGGGGTACGCCGTTACGCGTTAATGCCACGATGAAGATGTATCAGTGGCATAACAAACTCTAAAATTAATCACGCATAGTCACATAATTTCCAGGACGATTGATTGCAGTAATTGTCAGTAGAATCTGGAAAGATTTTATTTAGGAACAATAACAATCCAGCTAGTATACTACCAGAACAACAAAAAAGTTTTAACTTGCTCACTGCACTGCGATAACCATGTCAACAAGCTTCAACTAATTTTGGACTTTCATCCGGGCATCTCATTCAAAGATTGGCGTGGACGCATAACTGAAACAAATTTATGTCTAAGTCGAAAATAGTCGGAATATGAGCTCTAGAATCTTCTATATCAGTGTATATTGTACCATTATTTCGCTAATAAATATTATCGTTGCATTATTATTATTTTTCTGTTACGTGCTAATCGTTTGATACTCGTTTCAGGTGACACGTGTGGAAACGGAAGAACCGTATGCGCTAAAGAAAGCGTTTGCATCAATTCTACTAAATTTTGCGACGGGACAGACGATTGCCGGTACGCATGTGAACGAATACCAACAGTTTCCTAATTCGATACTCTCCTTACTGAAGCGACTGCTACGATGATTAGTCACATTACATTGCGGGCAAGATGTAAAAGGAGAGTGAACAAGAATATGTTGACATAGATTTCACTCTATGTTTTCCAGCTTCAGATTCACTTTCAGAGGGAAATTTAGCGATTGGGTCCATTCGTGACCAATCTGACCATTTCTCTCGCTCCTGACACGATATAAACAAACGATCGTGCCAATTTAACGCTGTATCATTTATACAGTATACAACATGAAACGATGTAGAATCAATTGACTTTCCCACCGATGTTGAATTATTAAATACTTCTTATGTATTTCGGCGAGCATTAAGCCTACTTTTACCCTTCATTTTTGCGGTTGCAATGCCGCTAATTACAATTCGGCTCACTTCGTCAGTTTTTTTCAACATGGACTTTTATTGACCAGCAGCATTTGTTACATGAATTCAGATCAAGGAAAAAAGTGTCAATTGTCTCATTTTTCACTATCGACGCAATCGAGCTTGTTTTGTCGGCATGCTTGCGACGTTTTTAAAGTTCAGATATTACGGGTTATTTACGGGATATTTGTCTTTTCGGCTCGAATGCGTCGATCTCTAAACTTCATTCTTTTCTTCAATATTGAAATAAAATTCAAAATTGTTTTATAAATTTAGGGACGGATCCGATGAGCCACACCGAAACATGAGCAATGAAGACTCGAACATCTGTCGCATGCAAGGCAATGGCGGCTATATTTGTATTCTCCCGGATTATCTGATGCCGCAGAAGGAATCACTCTGCCGGGCCAGTAAGACTCTTATTGCGCCCTTAACGACATACCAGACTTAAACGACGACTGGCAGGGGTGCTTATAAGATTGAGAGACCATGTTGATAGACCGCCGAATTGCACTGAGCCTGTTTGTGCGACTGTGCTTAATTCTGAGATGAGCGCAACCTGGAGCAAACACGAAATTTGCGTTATATTCAATTATAGGAGCACTAGATTGGTACATTTCTGTAGGATCGACGCCGGACATTTCCGGATTCTGCCTTAGGCATACCGCGATGCAAATTGATGGTTCACTGAACGTTGTTCAAACTATTCGGCCTATATTACAATAGAGCAAATTGCTACTACATTTAAATGCAGAACAACGCTATATTATCTGACATCACGGAATGTATGCGTGTATGGGAGAGGCTGTGCTTATTGTCAACTAAGTCCCTTTGCACCATGTCCGTTCATGTTCATTAACGAAGCTATATGTCCCCATCAGACAACGGAAAAAAGTATACTCTATTGAAAATTGAACCTTACCAAATAAATAAATAAACGATGATAATGTTACCTTGGCAGTGGACATTCATCGCAAAACAAATGAAAACAGGCCTTGATTTGATGTTTTAGCTCGTTTGGTTATAAAATCATCTCTAAATGTTGTCGGACACCCCTGTACTGTACATGCAGCTGTGACGCGAAAGAATATTATTGTGATATGTGTCAATCAACATTTTATTGAATAATGATAATATTAATATTAATAAAAAATTACAGAAGAGTAGAATCTAGTCTAGTGTCTAAATATGCTAGGCTTACCATATGTAAGGTGGATTTATCGAGAATGTACGCTGATGACGGCTTTATTTGATCAACACAAGAGAATTCCCCAATCCCTATATAGTCCGGTAATTTAACCTCTATGATGAGAATTATCCTGGCCTCCCCTCAACATTCCATAATATGGTACCCCTAATATATGCGGATTGAGCTTAATGCACCACAGATCGACAGAAGCGGCCAATATATAAAACAAAATGCCCGAGCGTCTCTGGTTGATTACACGTATCGCACAGGCCCGTTACATGGATTCCAATGTGCGTTTAGCCTGTCCTGCTAATGAGTCATGATCGTCATCTGCATTCCTCAATTTTGAAAGGAAGTCAATGAGTGTGACTCTTCTCATACTATTCCTGTTTACACGATGAATTTTCTTGCGTCGACGGAACAAGGTGCATCAACAAAACTCAGTTTTGCGATGCAAAGGAAGATTGCAAGTAAGCACTTACATTTAGCATAATTGAATTCCAGATGTGGTTAATAACGAAAGACCTTATGGATTAGCCTATTCCACTAGTCGCTGCCTACTTGCTCTAATTTTACTGAAGTGGTTATGTTTATTCACTACTTCCACTTCTAGAAAACAGTTTTAGGCAGAACTACTACATCTTAGGCTTTCGATTTCGTAGGGTAGATTGTATGGGATACCTTTTCCCCGCTATTATGAGTGCAATTGTCCAACGACCGAGGGAAACAATCTACGCTTGACGAAAACTGGATATATTTTCGAATATTGCGCCAATTTGTAGTAGTTTTAGTCAAGAAGATACCCCATGCAATTACGAAAATAGCCACTTACGATCAATTATTATATCAATAGTAGGCATATGAGACGTCTCAACCAAATCTACTTTTGTAAGCTACATCGTTACTTATAATTCTACGTAATTAACCAAGATTAGTACTTAGACCACCTCTACTGTTATCTACAAATACACTATTAATATTCGTAAGTAAGTTGGTTTTGTAAAACGATACAAGTATTGAAGTGTTAGTCGTACTCCGATACTTTAGTTAATCTAACCGAAACTATAATATTTACGGTGAAGGCGAGCCATGGAAAACGTGGCGATGTATTGCGGCAAGTGTAGTCCTATACTGTCATACATTTGATTCTATGTGTCTTTGACTAGGCTGCATCTCGAATCTTAGGTTTTAGAATCGTGTCATGTAGGCCACGGCGGGCACCTTCTTCGGTTGGTGGGCTGGATATAGGAAATGAAGTAGTCGGATTATACTGAATATACATTAATCACGCATTTATCAACCTATACAAGGAATAAATCGTATTTATCGTAAACTTGAAGTTAGGAGCATAGATAGATCAAAAACAGTATTTAATGAATTCATCAACATTAGCTGTTGAAGGCAATCAGACATCTGTGGTCGGCCAAAGCTGTCAACGAGTTCTTTGAACTTTGGCTGCATGTCGTATCAAGAAATCCTTAGTAACGAATGCACGTGAACATCAGTCATTTTGGAACACCGCCTTGTATCGGTAATGTTCATGGTCGAACATGTATGTAGAACAACCGAACAGAGCAATTAGTTCCATGACCATCTTTCTCAGGTTGGCAATCTTGGATTCATTCTGTGACGAATAAAATTTGTTAATACTTTCAGATTAGAATTCACTTTTAGGGCAAAAACTCTCTGCGGGCTGCTCAAAATCCCTCCGTAGGTCGGATCCGGCTTGCGGGCCGTATGTTGCCAGTCCCTCATGTAGGCTCTGAAAACATTCCGACATTCCGATAATAGGCGAACAGCATAGCTTCCATTACCTCACCGAATATTACTGTTACCTAATTTCATATCTACGGCCAGCTTCCTGATACTTATTTTCATCACTCCTGCAGACACGGTATGAGTGGCCCCCAACCCTATAGACAGCTTTTACACTCACTATTCCGTATGATTCGACGTGAGATGATTTGAACAAATATTCTATTCGGCGAGGTTGGCACCGAGTTAATTCATTGAACAATTTAGAGACGAATCCGATGAGCCATACCGAAATATGAAGAACGAACGCGAGGGAGAACCGAACAAAACATTCTGTCGCTCAAGGGGCGAAGACGGGCATATATGTGTCATGCCAGAATATCTTGTGCCTGAGAAGGATTAATTATGCAATGAGAGTAAGGCTTCTCTTCTACACTTTTGATTTAATATCCGGTTAATGTGATGAAGTCTAGTGTAACATGCTATGTTAGTGCACTATGTCTCCTAATGTCTTCCCCGCCATTGATCGTATGTGTGTCAGTGTTTGGGTAGGGTTACCCTATTTTGGGAATCTCAAAAGAGGACACTTTTAAAAAATCTCCAGACTTGCAATACCGGTGTAAAATCCGGAAGGATTGGAAAATTTCTTGCGAGTTTGTAATTGGTCGACTAAAAAGGGACATATTGCCGACTCGACTCCAGAAATACACACTTTCATTGAATAATTTTCCTCTGGTTGACTAAAAACAATAGGTCAACTTTTTGTCTCAACTCTCAAAAGACCCGCCGGACCGTTACTTGAGTACTGATTTCCTATAGCTCAGTTGAATTGTAACATACATTCAACCAAAATTTTCAAGAGGACAATTGGACGTCTTCCAAGGACACTGACAAAAATTTTTAAAAATGAGAACAAGTCCTCTTAAAAGAGGACGTATGGTAACCCTACGTTTGAGTAATATGTAAAATTGATATTCAGGCGGATTATTGAATGAACTTGAAATTGTGAATTGTATTGAAATTGTTTACGGTTGTCACGTTTGTGTTGTGTTTCTTGACTGACTCTCTGACATCTGTTTATTACGCGAAACGCGTGAAATTGATACGATTGATTCGATCCCGAACCTGCGCTTGGTTTGTAAATGTATATTGTATATGGATATATCGGATCTGATTTAAACGTGACTGAACGTGATTTGGAATAAAAAGCTGGGAAATAGTTTCTGTGGTATTGGATAGTAAAACAGATCTGTAGACCATCCTTTTCAATTTATATCCCTCATTCAACTAGTGTTTGAATACGTAGTACGAAGTTTCTAATGATCCTCAGCAAGATGTACAGGGTTGCCATCGACATGGACCCAAAAATAAGGACAGTCGAGAAATTAGAATAGCATGAAAAAGCGTTTTCGTACATACTTTGTATTTATACGAGCCGCGGCATGTCAAATTCCATACATTTCGCCAGAAACAATCTGCTCCAGCAACTCCTTGTTATTAGAAAGTGCTCCATGAATCTCACGACAGCTCAGGTCTAGATTTACCTTTACTCAGGGCCAAAACAGCCCTTCGTCAGCCCCCCCCAAAAATGTTGGTCTTGGGCCTCCGTATAGGGTGATAAACCAATCTTCTTTACCTCGTTGTGATTGGAGGCGTCAACCAAGATGGAAAAAGGTCGTACACCAAGTTTAGACAAAATCATTTTTTGAGCGTATGGAGCAAGAACTCCAGCAACTTAATGCTTGTAGTCTTGGTCCTGGCCGAAGAAAACTTATTTCCTATGGCCTCCAGGATAATGTCACAATCGCAGATATTGCAATGTGCGATATCCCACTCGCCCTTCAAGCTTCGTTAGAGACCTTTGAATTCGCTCTCATAATCGTCTCGAAAAACGTTTTTTTACGCCTGCTCATTCTAACTAATCAGATTTAGCCTTATTAGTAGCTAACTATATGCGCAAGTGATATATAATTTAGATAAATTTATCAATGAATTATAGCTTTACTACTTTTTAACCAATGTGTCGACTGCACTTCGCCTTTTTTCACTACGCAATAAATGCCGCCTTCCCCACAGCTTGAGCTTATTCTGCTGTAGATCAAACAGCAGGAACCTGGTACTGATGTTTACTACTAAAATGACGTCCGCTGTGTTAGCTTGGTACAGACGAAACTGCTACACTACCACTGACTGCCCTAACTATCTCACCACTTGGAAGACAAATGTTGTGGTTTGTACGTCACGAGAGTTCGTTTCATTTATGATATCATAAGATCTCAACGCAAAACATAATTTGAGAATATTATGCAACATACCAAAGGAACACGATCGTAATTCTGTAGTGGTCGAAAATAAGACAAAATAAGGACGCAAGTCGAAAATAAGGACAAATCTTAGAAATAAGGACGGTATGGCAACCCTGAAGATGTATCAAGGATAGATATACCTGTGTCTGAACACGGCTGAAGTAAAGCTGTTTGGGCATGTCATAAGGGTCGCTCCGATTACAGTTTACCTGCTGTGGATTTCCTATTAGAGACGAATATTTACATTACCTTCTGGTTCCCTTTAAGTCTTCTTTCCTTTGAGAGATGTTGCGAGATGTTGTACCGAACGAAACTGAACTATACACATCGTCCATTCACATTTGACATCTCGTGACGTCGCATTTAGATTAGGGATTACCAGTTTTTCACCACAGAAGCATATACTGGCGGGAGTTTAGTTTGAAATTCCATTATTTACTGTAATGCACTTTTCAGATTCGTCCTGTTTATCCGATGAATTTTAGTGCACGGACGGATCAAGGTGTATCAAGAAAACTTCATTTTGCGATACACGCCCAGATTGCAGGTAGACAATAAGCATCCATGTGCGTCAGGCCATACGTTGAACGTGAGGTTTGCGCAACCTATATCTGTTAGTGCTGACTGTAATCTGGAAGATATTATTTCGAATAGCATCAATCAGCATGGCATTTTCGGGATTCGTTAAAATCACACCGTATTCATNAAAAATCNTTATGCTTCGAATGNGCAATCAACAGATGCANAAGNTACAATGTACATAATGACAATATCATTAGGGCGCTTAACTTCTTCGTCTGAGGACCTTCTTCCTGCCTAATNTACCTGGTCTCGAGACCGAGACTGTTCTTCTCCAGCGTGTATCAGCAGCCACTGCGAATCAAACCATGCGTGTTCGCGAGACGGCAGGTTGAGCTACGGAAGCTGTCTATTAATAGATATGTTATTCGCATGAGTCTTCAGTAACGGAGTATTTCTATTTTTTTAGAGCACGCAAGTACANTATACATTCACCACTTACTCAANTGGTTTTGTTTCCAGACTACATCCATTTTTAGCCCCACCNGGNTTTAGCTAAAACCACTTACTTTTTACAATTTGGNTTTTGAAAAGTAGAGAGTAGTTACGAGATGAGATTTCATCACTGNTATGAGTGAAATTGTTCTTTTTTCAATTTTTTTGTGANTGTTTTACTGGAAATTTTATNANGTATTGTGCANAATGTAANGTANAGGATGATTTAAAAACATGCTAAAAGCCAGTGGTCGCGGGTTACTTTTCAGATTTCCTAGAGGTTGCGGGTAGCAAGAGTGCAATATCGCGACAAAATAGGCCACACTCTTAGCAGCCACGTATTTTAAACCTTTACGTGGGTACAGCAGTGTGCTCTCAAACAGTTCGAACGTAAGCAGTAATATTTCATTAAAGAAATACAAATTCATCAAAATATATCCTGATCATCAATTTCATTATATTTTGAGCTATGAGCTGCTCACGATACCTAACAATGCTTTCCACAGACTAATAAATCGATACTGGGACTAGTGAGACACGTTACTGGCTGAACTACTATATCCTCGTAAACCTTGATCATGTGGGGAAGACCTAAGTCGTTTTCTTGGAATTTTCTGGGCCACTGCACGTTAAGGCAATGTGCATATTCATATCAGCTGATTCTCCCTCGACGAAATGCTGTTGCCATTGTCGAAGCCGTTTCAGCTATAGTGAGTAATAGTGATGTTGGGCATAGGAGAATAGATTACTTTGAAACAACAACAATCACAATACTTTAAAAGCCAGTTGCTTTCTGACCGTCGTCGAGTGCGGAGGTCGTCAGCGTGCGGAGGTTGTTAGCGTGTAATTAGTGGCATCCGACGTGTCGAGTCGACAGACTGGGTGCGGTGCTCGAGCCGTTTCACCTCGGAGTGTAGTGCTTTATCATACTGTAGCTTTATAGGGACTTAGGAGTGACATAGTGAGGGTAGTTAACAAATCCCTCACTACCTACATAGGTAGGCTA
>ATSW01119355.1:0-10022 GCA_000444245.1 Botryllus schlosseri
AACATGTTTTAAACAAGGGCCTTGTTCTAAACATGTTTGTTTTAAATTGATTTCGTTTTAAACACAACCCTAGATACAGGACATTTATAGAACTCAGTCCAAGTGTCTTCGCCACTGCAAAAGCGTCCGATTATTGCGCTCGGTGTTAGTCGGAATACAACTGTCACTTCTGTTGAGTCTCTTGGTGCAGTAGGACCTGGAGGGTATTAATCATCCTCTTTTGGTAGTCAGATAATTCGTCGAGTAAACGGCTATCATATGCGCTTTCCTTCTTTTTCAGCCGTTTCCAACGACTGAAATGAAGTTTTCTGTTGGGGATTTGTTGGAAAGCGTCGATCCTCTTCATCAATCTTTAATATGCGCTGTCTCCGTTGTTGAAGTATATCTTTTTAATTTCCTTCTCTTGATAATCACACCATACGAAGGATACTCGTTGCAGGTGAAAGGATATCGCATGCGACTACACTTCGAGGGTTACGCAACTCTCCACGATTTCTGGGTGAATGCGGATGAGAAGTTAATATTTCCTTGCGGATTTTGTGAGAGCACTGGCAGGAGCCTACACCCACCAAAAAGTAAATTCAACATCAGCGTCTTTAGAGAGTCAATTCCTGAGTGGTTGTGGTGATCTACGTATGATTTGTAATAACTGTTTTTACGAAAGTGACAATGAAAGTAATATTACACCTTATTATAGTTTTAAAAAGTAGGCCTACTCATGTAAGTGGTTTAAAAACATTTCAAGTCGAGTTCCAGACTTGTTGCGGCCTATTACACATGACACTATTTATTATAAAAAACACCGCTACAAAACATCAATACTGCATCAATGTGAAAAAGGAGGCAGAGCAAATCTGGCTTGTCGTGTTCACTATAGTCAATATGATCCATATTTGTCATCGAACCTCTTCCCGCGTATTCAAATATCCCCTAAAAGATTTAAATACCTTATCTTTAACATCAGTTTAGTTCAAATAGAAGTAGTCGAAAAATAAAACCACGAAACCTTTGCAAGACAGTGTTCAGTTTGAAATTATGCCCGCACTATCCTTAACGGAACTTTTTGAAAGTATATGACGGTCTGCAAGCGCGTAATCAGGAGGCAAAAGGAGGGTATACCGATTAAAATTGGATTCTTTGTGATGTCATAAAGTGCACAGGTCAGCTCCGTCTAGTCAAAAACTAGACCAAGGGTTTTCCACCTGTTTTGCTGCTGACCCACTAAATTAGTAACGTTCAATGGAAAACGCCAAGTTTCGACAACCCAATAAATTAATCATATGAAACATTCACTCAAATTTGATGAGGAGGTTGTATGTTCTTCACAATACGTTGGTGCAGTCAATGAGACTGAGCAGCGTATGCCAGTTGCAAAACCAAGGCAGGCTTTTGGACTTCATGTTCAACATGGATAAAAATGATGACTTCCACAATCACGTTGTGGCTGAATGCAATATAGGGCAGAACCCTTTTGAAGTTGATTTGTGGATATGACGAGGACACACGGACACTTGAGTCCAGAATTCATTCACAGATACATCTTGGAATTGACCACGTATGAAGTCTAAATGTTGAATCGTATCTTTATTCTTTTCTCGAATATTTAAATTCAGTTGATCCAAAGCTTCAAAATTGCCCATAAAATATGTCAAGCAAGAAAGAACTTTACATTTTCAAAAAATCTTTTGCCAGTTCTGGTTTTGTTGTTTCCGGAAATACTTTATCTGTCCAGGACGATCGAATACTCCAGCTAAAAGGTTGCGTCTTGACAGTAATGTTCATAACTTAGGTCGTCAAGTAACGTCTGGCCCATTGGAGTATTTAATGCGCTGTTTTAATTTAATTGACGCATTTAGCGACGACATCAGAGAACCAATTCAAGACCGGTACGCGAGGTTTTTGAAGCTAATCTTCCACGATGAATAAGCAGTGAGCGCTCGGAATCCACGTAATTTGGCTTCTAATATGGATGGTGCCTGTGGTGCACAATCAGTACTCAGACCACAGATATTTCTCCAACTTGTGTTCTCGTTGTCAAAAAATCTTCAACCTTTGCGCTATGACATATTTGATCTATGCTACGTGGCAGCATCTTTTCTTTCAAATGTACTCAAAAACGCTGCTATCCTTTGACATTTTTCTTTGTTGCATTACTAACAAAGAACATTAGTCGAGCTGCTGATGAATATCTCTTGATTCAAAAACTCAAGTAGAAATAAAAAATGAGCTAACGTTAACGTCGGGAATTACCTTCTCTTCTAAATCATTCGCCATTAGATCAATTTTCTTCTAAGCTTTGTTGTCTGATAAAAGAATCGCGTTTTATCTTTCATTCACATTGTTCACCTAATACATCCAACAGACTTCATAGGAGTCCCCCAATATCGAGAGTCCTTTTTCGGTTTGGCAGTGAGTGCTCACTCCAAACGATGCCACTGTCAGTTTATTATCGGCAGATACAGACGCTCAAATCAATTCAAGTCAATTCAAGTCGTTGACGTTTCAAGCCGTTATCCATGGATGATTTCTTCCAAATGATATTGTAATCAAAGATCGAAGTGATTAATCATTACTCAAAACACGATAGAAAATGACGCATCGTCCCTTTACACTTCCTAACCCACCGGTTATAAAAGTCAGTGTTATACGAGATTTCGACGTAAATTAGCAATTTCGATAAACAATTAGGTATTTAACAGACATACAGTTTTACTGAACAAGGAATCGCAATCAAAATTTGCAAAATGGCTGATATCCTACTGTGTATTTTTTAATTAGGGAAATCACGATGCAGTTTCGCTTCAAAACTGCTAAAATTTCTGGACTCACAGCAACGTCTGACATGAAATATTGTAGTGCGCAAACCCATTTTAATTGTCAATAGCCTACTGATTCAAACATATTGCTGCTTACAGGTGTTTGGTTGCGGTTTTGGAGAAAAATTGTTTGCAAAAAGCTAGGGTAGTCGCGTACTCCCCTTGAAATATAATTTATTTTTGTAATTGCAGATTTTGATGCAGCAACTTTTCATTGGCCTTCCTACGCATCCACTACCGGAAAAAGTCTCAGTGGAGAAGATAAATTCCGGGAAGACATCTCGGTAAGGCACTGTGTTAGAAACATTGACTATCAGTCTAATTTGAAGTAAACCAAGAATATTGCTTTCTCAAACCGCAAAACACACACACACTCCGCCTTGTATTTTGTCATTCACACCTAAAACATTTCTCCTAACATTATGACTTGGGATAAGCAGTAATGAAATTATACGCCCCTTTCCAGTTTCGTAAGAGTTGTATTATGAATAGGACGTTCTTATTGTTGTCCTAGATGTTTCTTCGGCATATATACACCGATTCATGTAGCCTAGCAACACAAGGTCCATGCATAAGCCGCTGGACAAGAAAGGTGCTAATATGGTCTATTGGTCTTGTAAGTCTTGCACCATCCATTAATGCTGTCCCGGAAATGCTGGGCGCCAAGCGGGGAAGCCGCGGATACCAGTTTTAGGGCTTGGCCTGACACGACCAACCGACCAATAAGCCGAGCGGTCCTCAATTACGCCATCTTGACAGTCATCATATCAACGAGAATTAAACTTTTGATGCAGAAACCTTCAAACCCTTATTGGTCGTATCGCAGCATCCTATACGAAGCTATACGCATGTTAGCGGAAATTATATTTCTGGGAAGTCATGATCAGCACACAGCATTGTCCAATAAAGTAGGTATTAGAGATGTGGAAAAAANAGCAGACCGTTAAAAAGTAACAGTTAAGCTTTTCAAGTAGCAGTAGCAGTTACCTGCTAACCNAAATCACAGTTAACGGAATAGCACTTAAGCACATAGCCTTGACATGCAATATAGCCTACATTTGTCCTTGACTCCCGGATGGAATGGTGGTAGTTCTCTGATGTGTTTCATTATTCGAGAAAAGAGTGCCACTACAGTACAGTCTCAACCAGACCACTACATCACACTAGTGACAATAGCAGTGCTCATTTTCAACCACCACCCAATTTGACTGAATGACATCTTCGGCTGCAAAATTAAATGTGCCATGTGCATGCCTCATCTTTACATAGCCTAGGCTCAGGTGGGTGTCTGATCTTAAGACTACTCCTAGTCGTTTCGGCATCTTCCTATCATTCTTTGTATTGCAGTCTTGTGATGTTTTGAATTGATGAAATTGTATGAATAAACTTGAACGGCATAATAAGGGGTGCGGTTCCGCAAAAATACCCCCATGAATGGATCTTCTTCAAGCTCTATAGTAAGATGAGGCTAGACGACTCTGTGTGATTATGACTTCAACCATAATTAATTGTTAGATCAAAGTCGAGGTTTGATATCGTCGAGTTTAGAAGTAAACGAATACATTTGTACTTTTTCGACTAAATTTGCGGTCAATTGTGACGTAGGATTTACCTCCAATATAACGGCGAAAAAGTAGCAGTTAAAAATAACAGTTAAGATTTCGAAAGTAGCAGTTCGTAACTGCTACTGCAAAATATCGGTTAAGCCCATCTCTAAAAACATACGACGAGGAACCAGGCTACCTATACCATCGTAGTCTGTGAAGCGGAACGGCTTTGTGATGTCATAAGTACGGCGAAAATGTAACAATGACATAGTACAGAGTAACAGCTATTCGGAAAGGCCGTTTATCGTACGCACCATCACTCGGAGTGGTAACAGATAGGGAAGCCGAGAATAACAGTTTTATACAATAAAGTCGGACGGTCTGCCACTAAGTCACCTTGTCGAGTACATGCCAGAATGACTTAACGATCACCGATCCGGCCTCGAAAACGATTTACAGCGTACATAGTATGCCATTGATTGACCAATGACCATTCATTTATAAAATAATATATCATATATATATAATGGTAACGTAACGCCGGCGAGAGGAGAATACGAGTTGATCAACTTACCCTAAAATCGCCTGGTACACCATGACAACATTGGCGAAATAAATAACACGCATAATACGGTATTTCGAGAATGCACAATTCGCAAAGAACACGGTTACACTGACATAGAGTGCAATTACAAATTGCACATATGATATCCGTTTAAAATCTGCTCGCAAAGCTGTGTTCCGAACCCGCAATAATACATAATACAGATTCTATTTTAAAGCGCCACTCATACAAGTCGCCAACGATAGACAGCCAAACACCGGCGAATTTGACCTCAGGGTAGTATTAGGCCATTTCCCTATTTCCCACGCAATCTCAATATATAGTATTAGCTTGTCTACCAGTGATGCGTCAGTATAAGCGACGGCCAAGTTTACGTTGAAACGACGATGACCGATTAGGCGGCGATGTCGATTTAAAATCGCCGTGAGCTTGTATTGCTTATTCTGGACGTTGTTCCCTCGAGCTACTCAATGAACGGAAGGAACGAAAACCATCACATCGGAACTAGAAAATATTACGCTTCGTGTCGACGCCGGGCAATGGCAATTGTCAAACATTGCACACTTACAACTTTATAGAGTAGTCTTTTTGAAACCTTGCTATCTCTCCGTTGTGGTGCATTGATCTGATAAAATTGTAAATAAACTGAACTGAACTGAACTGATCCTGAAGGCGTGCTGATGCATTTACCAGTCTAAGACGACAAGTAAGAAAGCAGTCGCCTTGCGCATTTTCTAAGACACGGTTTCTCAAACTTTTTGCAACTGCGTACGATAGGCTACTCTTTCAAATTATCTGCATGCGTGGCGTATACCCTTAATAATAATGTTGCAGAGAGTGTACGCAATCGAAAGACAAACCTCAACGAACTATGTATCTACTCTGCACTTTCGAACATAATTTCATTGCTATGGAAAACCTTGACGCTACTCCTCGAGTAAATCTATTCTTCGGAGCGTAGCGCAGTGTTTGTCAACCACGAGTCCGCGGACTCAAATGAGTCCGTGGAAGTATAGAGATTGCCATCTCTATAGTGGAAGGGCCTGGATGAGTCCGAGAGCGCATGAATTTTCGGTAAAGTAATCGACACACACGTTGACAAATAGTCGACCTAGGGTATTTCATTATGTTTTTATCAATGGAAAGACGCTATTATCGTTGTAAATTTGTTATAGTAGGTGATTTCATAATGCTTAAAGATCCTAATTTGGAGGTACACGGACATAGTTTTAGTTTGAGCACTTCGAAAATCCACGAAAATATAAAAATTTTCAATTTTTCTTCCACTTCCGATATGATTTCGGAACATGTAATTGACAGACCTACGGGGCTCGTTCACTTTCGGACCAAAGTCATTGCAGCCTCATGGAGAAAATAGCTTTTTGGTCCGAAAGTGAATGAGCCCCGTACTGGTCCGGTTTCGTCAAATTCCGAATTGAGAAAAAATGCATAGATACCTCAAATATGTGACTGGCGGTACTCAACTTGAATAGTGCTTTCAGAACTACGTTCATTGCAGTAGAATTTATTACCTCAGTGGCTTTTCAGGTTTCCCTTATCAAGAATTAACGGCACCATAAATAGTGTGTATGCAATCTTTAAATATTCCATTAATATATACCGCTAATTGTCTGAGTAACGTCTTCTGTGTATTGTATAATTTGATTCTCTCTTATCCCTTTATTGTGACTACCAGAGTACTGGTACAGTTGAATTTGGCCAGCTACCGTTACTTTTTATTATTGCATTGCTACGTCACATTTTGTCAATTTGGATTTCGTTTGAATCTCTTTCTATATGCTTCTTATTGTGCCGACTCTTGTTGATAAGGGGCATACGAAATGCCTTCAAGTTAATAAATTATACTGCAGTGAATATAGTTTTGAAAGCAATATTAGAGATACCTCAATAAGCGATGTTTCACCACGTATATTTCAAACGCAAGAACAACGAAACAGCACTACAAAAAATGATCAGCATTCCAAACAATATTCGTTCTTCTGAGATTTTATGTGTCTTGGGCAAACCAGTTGGTTTCAAGTATCACAGGCAAAACGGGTATACTTTGCACATCTGTAGCATCTTCCTGTTTTGATACCGGACACGCCAGGTATAAACCCCTATTATCGCCAACTGGAATTTTTAAAAAATGCCCTACATTTATGTCCGAGGTAGCCTATAGTTAAAATTGTCATAAGCGATTCTATCATGGTCATAAACTCTAGAATTTTAGTCAGATTGACTTGAATTTAGTACGAATGGACTCGGAATTTAATGCTGAGTATTCACTATTTACAATTCTCATACCGAACATGCCAGGCATAAACCCCTAGGCCAGTTCTTCAAACACACGTATGCAGGACTGTAACTGCCGCACCCCAAACCCCTATAATTGGGGGGGGGCGAGCTCGAAGGGCGGTCAAAACTATTCCGTGAATTAACATAAACTATAGAGTGTTTTTTTTGGAAATTTATGCAACTATTTAAAAAATATTTCGCGCTGCGCGCGAATTAATGGCGTCGAATTTTTTGATTATTGGGTACCCTTCCCCCAAGAAAAGATACGCACGAATTATATCATTTTCTGAAACGCCTCACTCAGCTCTACCGGTAAATCTGATTACATGAGCAGAGAGATGACAAAAAGTTTACAGCAATACATATGCAATTCCCGATCATGTTGAACGAATATAGAATATTTTTCGCGCTTCGCACGGTTCATTCGAAACGAGCCGGATAACTCAACAGTACAAAAATTTCGCTGAGAAGTAGGGGTAAAAAAGTATCGGAAGAGGGGGGTTTGGGGGAGAAACCCCCAGAAGTTAGATTTATCACCCTTTGGGGGCCCAAAACCAACGATTTTTTTTTGGTGACGAAGTGCCGTTACGGTCCTGCACGTAGGCACGTTGCACACGTTTGCGGCGCGATATACGCTGAATATTGTTAATTGATTATTGCGACTTGTTCACTTACAGACGTTATTTGGATATCGATAAATCGTAGGGACATGTGCTAATCACAGAGACAATCTATAGTTGTCTATTATAAGTAGAACTCGAGATATGGACTACATTACTGAACAGTTGCTTGAATTGCAAGCCGATAGTTGTGGAAAGGCAAGTTTAAAAAAGCTTCCTTATGACTCAATTATGACCAAATGTGCAGTCGATGGAGCACAGTCTTTCAGATCTTTGTTAGAAAGCTGCAACAGCTCTTTTGCTATTTCCGGCCACATAGCCTACCTGTGTGAATCTGGCTTTTCAACTCTGACGGTGAACAAAAGAAGTATAGCAACAGCCTTCAACCGGAAGATCACATCAGATGTAGGCCTACATTGACGACCACAATTCCGTAATTCCATAAACTTGTCAAGCAAGATCAAGGACAAGGCTCTCATTAAGTGTGGGTTGAGTGAAAACAGTGCTTGCTTCTTTGTTGATACCGTATTACACTCTTTTGGATAAAAACAAAAAAACCCTACTTTTCGTTAATATAAAGCTTGAGTCCGCGGATATATACGCGAGCTTGAGAATAGTCCGCGGGTCAAAAAGGTTGAAAACCACTGAACTAGGCTATATATGTAGCATTATAGCAACCGATGCGGTAGTTAGGTATTACAAAGCTCCAGTGGTAAAAAGCTACATCAAAGCATGTAAGACTGCATGATGGTGACACGACAGCACATAGAATATATCTGCTCTGCTTGACTCACTTGTCAGTACTATAATATTTTTGAGTGTAAATTGAACGAGATTGTGCATGTGCCGTGCAATGTGCGTGTACGTTACATGCAATGATTACAAAGTGACAAGTTACACAAGCAGTTGTGATCATTTATAGTGATCGGTAAACGAATGCTCGACGAGTGCTCCTAAGCTACCTCTACACAAACTACAAGAACATTTCGCAGTTGCGAACACAGGTTTAAGCTCACAACTCTGTTTCCGACACGTCAAGTATTGTCAGGAAGATCTCGTCCCAGACAAAAAATTCATTCAGTAGCAATAACACTGACTGTTATCCGACGGTAAACGGCATTGTATAACAACGATTTTCGACTTTTTACAGACAAATAAACAGAATGGTAATTGGTATCAGAAAAAATATGCCGTCGGAGATGACCCTATGAGGTATTCAAAATTCAAAATTTAGGCGAACGAAATAGGAAATAATTCCACACATCAGAAATATTGATTTACATGAATGTGAACGTGTTTTTTTATCAACCGTAAATAGCTGATGGATGAATAATTTAGATATTTTGAAATACTGTAATCCTGATACTCACAGACTTACAGTGGTTAAATTATTAAATGAATGCGCTGATCTAATTAGCATTACCTATACTCAAAAACTGTATTACTTGACCATGGCCAAATCCCAAAATTCCACAGCGAAATATTCTTAATTAATATTAGTGAAATGAAAAAAACTACAGACTAAAATAACTGGTTAAATGAATGGTAAATGTAACATCAGTCTTCCAAATGGCCTTAGCATCGAAAAAAACAATAAAAGAATGCAGAGAAAATTTATTAAACTGGAGCACTAACTTGTAAAGATCGATGGGATCATGTAACTTCTCGATCGAAACATCAATTTCAGATGGCAAAGGTGACGAAAGCATCACCTTGATTTGTCGATAGGGAATAACCACCTTGTTCATCGGATCTGAAAGCATAACGAGCTCGATTCAGGAGAGGTCCCGAATGGTTGTAGTCAGGCAAGCGTCAAATGGCCGATTCGCAGACAAAGTTCGACAGCTAGCATTCGGGCTTCCACCAACCTGTTGTGAACTCCTTTTCTATCGGCTTCCCTTCAGTTCCGTTCGAAAGTGGGGTAACGGTGGCGGTGTAAGTTTTGTTCGGTTCCATGGGATAGGTCTCGTCGAATTTCTCCCCGGGAGTAACCGGCACGGTTTCCTCAACGACNGACGTTCCGTTTTCGTCCTCGATCGATACCCTGAAAAAGACAGATAGAAAGAGAGGGTGAGGAGGGCAGGAGAGACATAGAAAACGGATCGAGATCACTTACTTGATGGCATCGACTTCTGGCGCCGGATCTGCTTCGAGGGTAACGTCTTCGTGGCTGAGT
>ATSW01119375.1:0-12132 GCA_000444245.1 Botryllus schlosseri
ACTATTGGAAAAATATTTGTGAACAACTTTTGATACTTCGAAGCGATATAGTTCATCAACTCGCAAAATTCGATGCTTACGGTAGTAAGGCGATAAATTGGTACGTAAAGGTACAGATGAGATCAGCCGTATCGGTTGCGTTTTGGCTTATAATCCCATTTTTGCTATAGTGCGGCCGGTAACACACAAAAATAGGGTTGAAATAGTACAGTAATTCTTCAAATATAATACTAACCCATGCAGCAAGGGTGGAAATGGTATTTTCACATGATAAAAGTAGGCCAATACAGCAGATGGCACTGCTTATATGAGTTTTTTGTCGATTGTTGCGTCGGTCCGAAAGCTTGGATCGAATGAAGGCAACAGCGTGTAACCATCAGAGGTGGTCAAAGTAGTCAAGAAGGTTACTCAAGTAGAAGTTGAAGTAGCGACGAAAAAATCTATTCAAGTACAAGTAGAAGTACTTCTTTCATGAGCAACCTAAAACTACTTGAAGTAGAAGTAGAATTGACTGACTTTAAAAGTACTCAAGTAAGTAAGTAGTTGTGAAAACGATCCTGATTGGATGGATTATAAAAAGGTGCAAATTAAGCTATGTGATAGGTGACGAGCTTGATTCATATTGATGCATACCAGCAGGTATCCAATTTTCGATAGCATAAGCATTCGTCCACATCATGGGATGAAAATGATAATATTGATAAGGAAATGCGATACTAATCCTCCGTTTTCTCGAACAACACGTTTTGGAAAATAGCATGGCATGGCGCCATCCCCCATATTATAAGGCCGGTATAGTTTAGTCGAAGAGCACTTTGCGCGATTAGTAAATGTTAATAAAAAATATGGTGGACCGTAAAAATGCCATATTGTGTAGCTTTATTTCCAGAAATTAAAGGCATTACTGCACTTGCTTTTATACTTCAACATGTATGCTATTCGTACAAAAGAACTGATATTAATTATAACTCAAAGTATATGATACTGGGAATTGAAAGTGAAATATAAATACTACTTCTAAAAGCAGAATATGTATTTCATGTTTTTAGTCCAGAAAGTTTCAAAGGTGGTATGCTAAAACAGCTCTAAAACTAAAAAAAANTCAAAGTCCNNTCTTCCAGATTAGGACACGCCATGGATNATTGGANATATATGCNAGATNACGATATGACAAGAAAATGCTAGATTGCGAAACATNNGTTTCAAACGTTATGNTGANCCATATATACTGTGATGAATTATTTCATATGGGTGAAGNGCGACAATGCGNTGTGAACGGAACCACGCCAACCCTCCACCTAAATTATATTCACCGATACTTTCGTGAAATCANACTGGNNACTCCGTATCCACTGCGCGCGAAGCGCGACGAAAATTCTGTGCTTTACTAAACTTTTATGAAAAATTAAATGTTAATACTCCGTGAAAACAGCTCCGAAATTCCTCAGGCTATCTTCCTAATTGGAAGATTGAACTACTTCTACTTGACAAACTGAAAATAGCGAAAAGTAAGTAAGTAGATCACAAAATATTAAGAAGTAGAAGTAGAAGTAGCGAAAATCAGATCTACTTGAGTAAGTACCAGAAGTAGAGGAAAACTACTTGAGTACTTCGAAAAAGTAGAAGTACTTCGTTACTGAGCACCTCTGGTAACCATGGCTTATTGCAATTCTCAAATAGGTTCACTGTACCTGATTATAAGTAAAACCCTTACAATCTCATTATATTGTCATTATCCATCGGTTATCATAACAGTAATTTATTTTTGTCAGAGGACATCTTTCCTAGATCGTAAAGTGATAAGTTCGCGATGTGTACCAAGCGTTACAGAATTTCGAGATTGGTCAAAATTCCTAGTCAATCTAGTTAAGTGGGATCATTACTCAAAAGATATGCACATGATAAATGATAACATAATTTCATATCAGATTAATAACCTCTGTTATCACAATAAACGCAGGCCACACTTCTGACTTGTTCCAATAAACACGCTCTCCGCAAATTGGGGACAAACGACAGAGATAGTGTAGAGTATACAAGTGATGAGTTGCTCAAGTGACGTCGCATTTCCCGATACAATCGACTAACGTAAACAACAGCAGTCGTTGAATTTAATGAACTTCGGATTATCGGGCTCTGAATAGTTTATTTCCATCTGAGCCATCGAAGGAATCGCAAGTGGGGAAACCGTGTAGATACCAGCAATTTTGTAAGTAAGTCTTGAGGTATGATCTGCCGGGGCTCAAACGTGTACAGATACCGAGGGTTGCATTAAAAATGATTTTGAACAAATTTGTTCAAAAACATGGTTTCATTTATTTCTATTCGTTGTTATGTGGTAATTTTATTGTATTATGGCAATATTACAATTAAAAAAAATATAGGACCAGTATGAGGACAAAGGTTTCCGATCCATGTCTTAAAAAATATCTTTGATCAGGACTACATCGTCATTACAGCATTTTTACATCATCACCAGAACATTCATTCCGTTCCAGTGATTTATAACTTTAGCTATACGTGCGATAACTATTGAACCGATGTAGATGTCGAGGGTTCCAACCATTCCATATATCGTATGCGTCGACTATATTAGTGCTAGTCGCTCGAAAGGTTCATTCTATACACGTCTTTTTCGAAGGTATTTAACCAATTATGACAAAATTATACAACTTATGAATTTTTTTTTAAATCGCATTTCTTTAAATGCTACCCTACGGATACCTATCACATAAAGCTGGTGTCTCTGCTACTAAGCTATCTCATCTATTCATAACAGACGGCTCAACGGTCAACAATTAAACAATGTTTAACAAAAATACTATGCATTCGAACAAAATGAAACGTGCCTAATATTTGCTAATTGCTATACCATCAGACTATACGGGCATAAGTCAGTCCATTTACCACTTGGAAATTAGAGACCAATGACCTGTCGTGTATCAAATTCATAACATTGATAGTCACCACGTATTTTCTGCATGTCGGTCCAGCCATAGGCACCGACTTTTATTTTTGCACGGGGTGGCGGCAGGTGCGTAGCCAGGGGGTGTCGAAACCCCAATTGAAAGACAAAACCCCGTTCTTTTGAAATGACCATTCTCAGGCAAATATTCAGTTGCAATTCAACAAGTCGTATCATCAGTGTTACGCGGGGGCCGCGATTAATTAGCTAGATTCGTCTGTGCACGCTTATCGCACAATGTAACGCGACGCGATCTCCCGCTGAGATGATTGCAAAATTAGGTCAATAATTGCCGCGCGCTCGGCATTCGTCGCTGGACTGAGCAGTAACACGGCGCGACAATTCTGGAACACGAAAGACAGACAAGAATTATGATTACAAACGCGCGCGGCAAATCAGTAATTATCCGTTACCGTCAACACAATGGGTTTTTACTTGGTATTGAGTAGCTCGCATCGCGACAATTGGTTGCTGATTAAAACATCGATTTTGACTGCATTACTGCATTTCCGGATTTACGTTCGCAAAGCATAATAGCAGGGGTGGGCAATTATTTGTCTCCGCGGGCCAAATGGCAAGTAGAAAATACGTTGGCGGGCCAAGTGAAATTTTTTAGCTATATTCTGCAGCGTAAGTTAATTTTATTTCTAAATTACACTGTCAATAAATGCTGCTCAGTGACTGTGTTGCTGCTAGGTAATGATAACGTGACGGATAATTAAAAGAAATCTATATTTGGCGCCATGATTCGAAACAATGTTAAACAAGATACATTTTCAGCTCTCTTTAAAGCCGTATCGACGTTCTACTATTTAGACACTAAAACAGTGGTTCTCAAACTTTTTTTAGGCACGCACCCCTTTATGATGGTGAAAAATTTCGTTCCTCCTTATCATGACCGAAAAGATCATCGCTCCATCAAATATGCCGGACCTGATGTGTGGAACAGTATCCCGCCGGCCATCCGACAGTCGACGAGCATGTCCACATTCAAGTCGAAATACAAGCAATTACTACTAAATAAATACAGTCCATCCTCAAGATTACCGGACCACGACTGACCTATCGATCTCGCTTCCCATGACATGCCGCCCTATTTCTTGTCGCATTCTTTTTCTATACTATCTTCTTTACTTTCATTCAGTGTGCATGCCTCCTCTTTACATCGCCTAGGCCAAGGTGGGTGTCTGATTCCATAGACAACTCCTAGTCGCTTCGACATCTTCCTTTCTTTTCATTGTATCGCATTTTTGTGGTGTATTGAACTGATAAAATTGCTAATAAACCAATGATGATGATGATATCACAAAATATTAAAAAGAGCAACCATAATGCTAGCAATCCCAATGGATAGTTTGATGGCATGGAAGGTGATGGTTGTTGATGAGATAATTCTGAAATATCAAAGTTGGACAATACACAATGCGATAAGTATGAGTAGGGGGTTGAATCGCGCGGAGCGCGAAATTTTTTTTCCTTTAACCTCGGTTTCGTGCCCCCTTCAGATGCTTTCACGGCCCCCGGTTCGAGAACCACTGCACTGACATGTATTTGGGATAGTAGACCTACGAAGCCTATACTTGTCTTGGTCGCTGCCTTTCGAGCAGTGTGCAGTTTAAATAGCCATGATGTCGAGCGAATCTTGCTGTTTTTCTGAAATTCGCCTTCAATTGACCGTGTGTCTGTCTTCGTGTTTTTGTCATAAGACCTACTTTAATTAAAATCCTAAATCTCGGCGACATGCTTGGCCCAAACTAAAAGGTTTACCTCTGACTCCAGTATACAAATATTTAGTGCTGTAAACCTTCTTTGAATTTCAGCTTTCTGCTTAGTTTTTTGACATGCCCGTTCATCCTTTATGGGTGAGAGATATTATAAGTCATATAGTAATCACGAGCACTGATTGACTTGTTTTCTGAATCAGGGATTTGCAAACTTATCACCTAGCAATTGTGACACACATACCGTATAATGCGTAATGTGACAATGACAACAAAAAAGGTTTGAACTAAACTATATAGAAAGAGTTGTTTCTAGTGACAATAATTGCTACTCATACTTTGCTACATTGACTTTATTTTGAATCTGGGTTACTCATGTGAGGTACGTAGGCAGCGTAATTGTGGCGCATTACTGAACCCGCTTCAAAGTAAACGAATTTCCTGTCCAGGTCATACAGCATGCGGTATAGTCCACGCATCAACATTCAAAAATGAGGTTTTATGTTTTGAATTCCAAGCATCCTCTCGCGGGCCGCACAGAATAGCTCCGCGGTCCGCACTTTTCCCAGGTCTGCATAATAAGATTAATATTATGGGCACTGGAATAAATTTCAACTAGCAGGCACTCACAATAAAACACTGTTCAACTTTGCGCTCCGAGAATATTTATCACAAAAATGGTTCACAAAATATCTTAATTGAATAGTATATTCATATTGAAATGAACCCGAATATTTACGGCCGACACTCGTCAGGGGTAATCGTCAGCAACTAGTAGAGAATTGGAAAGAACATTGTATATCAACAATCGTATCACAAAATATGACGTCACCATCATGAAATCTCGAATGAGAGAGCGTTCAATGTACTATCTTCAGGTGGTCGATGAAATCTACGTTTTTAACGATGAGGTCGAATTTGTACATATAATAAGGATCGTTCGTTTGCTGAAATCATCATGAGTACGCTGTGCGAAAAACATAGTAGTGATCAATTTTATCGGACTGTACAATCGGCCGGCAAGGCTGCGCTGATAACGAAATTGCAGACATGCCGCAAACCTGTAATAATTACAATTACAGGGTGCGCTATAGTCATACCTAAATACCCAGATTCGGAAATGGCAACGAGCACAATTTGTTCAGACGCGGGCATAAGTTTTAATCAAATAGATACATAAACACAAACAATATTACACTCAGAGATTGTTACTGTTTGGCGAAAGCGTTTCTGCGGCCGGTAGCAGGCCTGCATGCGGACGCGCTAAATCAAACCACCGACGATAGTGCACATGAGATATCGATGACCCATTTCGTATGCAAATGATTCTCCCTAATTTGCAGTACGCAGCATCGATAATACGAATTAGTGAATTGGCATTTCAAAAGGACGGGATTTCTAGTTATAAATGAGAAACTCCCTGCCTACGCACCGGGGGTTTTAATGCCGACAACGCGCTGGTTAATATCAACCAGTCGAATTTCATCGTGAAATGGTGCGCTTTTAATTATCCACGTGCTATTGCAGCAAGAGCAATATCAGGCATGCCGCGACCTTATCAATAGAAATACATATCCCAAAGGTTTGAAATTCGGTCCGCGATATGGCTGCACTCGATAGAGTCCGTCCAGCAATGAAGTTTATTGGAACATAGAAGGTTTCCGTTCAAACTAATCGAATAAATTCAGAATTTGCGCCACCGAGAATCTCGTGTTGCATCAATTTTTGAGAACGTAATTCAACGCCGTGCACTGCACAATGCGCAGTATTAATAAGAAATCAAACACTGACAAGTGACACGGAGGGAATACGAGTGTATAAAACAGACAAGAATTAGTAGCCCACAGATGATAGCAAACGAGCAAGCGCTCATCTAATCGGTAGTTCCTCAACTTGCGTACAGCAGAATGAGGTTCCGAGTCTGACATCGTGACAATTGTTTGCTCATTATAACGACGTTTGTGCTGCATTGTTGCATTATCCGATAAAAGTTGGCGAAGCCATGTTAGAGTAATGAATATGCGCACCTTGCGTAGGAATGACTTTCAATTCGCAGGCACAGGCTACAAGGTGGGTGTCAGATTCCATAGACTACTCCTTGTCGCTTCGACATCTTCCTGTCTTTTCATTGTATCGCATTTTTTGTGGTGTATTGAACTGATAAAATTGCTAATAAACCAATGATGAATGAATAAACACACTGTCCTATTTCGATCTCCAAGCCTCCGATTAAAGAGATTAACCAGGAACTAAATCAAGAATTATTTTGTAAACGAATATGGGCGCAAAGGAGAACGTGAATTCACTCGTCCGGTCGAGAGAGAAAGATGGTGTTTCTCAGCGCAAGCGTGTCGACAATCGACATCGCCGTGAGGTTGCCTCGATTGTCTGATCACTTCTCATATCACGGATTGCAATTTACTGGGGCATTTTGAGCACTAGTTCGTCGTCGCCGACGAAGCTGCGTATTCAATTATTCGCGCGCGTATCGGTTAATGGTAATTAGTTGGTATTAACGCGCTATCACGGACTCGCTAATTGACAGCGCTGATGATTTGAAATCGCAGACGGCGGGCGTTTAAACTTATTGTATGGGGTGGCCGCCACCCCATAAATGTGTCATGGGGTGGCTGCTCCACCCCGCCACCCCGTAACTCGGCGCCTATGGTTCCAGCAGTATATTAAAGTACACTATCCGTGGTATTTCCTATATGGGTATGTTATATTAGAGCACTTCTACTTAACAGCTTATGTTATTGTATGAAAACTGCCAGGGTCGCAATTTGGGCGGGCGATGAAGGCCAATTTCATATTTATCCAGGAAAAAATGACCCAATTCCGGTATACAGCAGAATGCACTGGTTTGCACGCATTCACAACAAACGCTCGATGGCTCAACAACATCGTTATGTCAACTTGCTCCGTTTACTGATGAGTTTTATGATAAGCGCATACTAATTCCCCCGCAGGGATCTGGTATCTGGATCACACAAGAAAAAGTATGTATGTCGACGCTTTATAAGAAACTGAATTTACGAAATAAGAATTAATCTGTTAAGGTTAGCTGCGATAATAGCGTTTGCTGACGTTCCTCGGCGCACATTCAACAGCACGCAACACTCGTCTGAGGCGGAGCTTCGACAAAATATTTCACGATGATAGCAGCAAATGTTGGCTTATTCTTCGCTGTTTTGGGTTTCGCGTATTCGAGAGAGTCTGGTCTAACCCCACTCGGTGAGCGTTTGGTAATTAAGGTTCCTTGATCATGCTGTTGTTGAATGTCTGGCGTCTACGCCTTACTGAAAGAGATGTCCGGGGCTGTAACGCGGAACTTGTGTATATTTAGACCCGAGAGTATTCGCAAGCTTGGACGGGACGAACCTGAAGCCGTTGAAAGGCAATCACTCTCAAGAAAGCATTTTCATGCATTACATCCTACTCGGGTAAGAGCCTATACTCCGCGGCAAGTCCTGTCTTGACTTACGAGCAACCCGATTTCTTATTTAACAGAAATCAAATTGAGAAGGTTTCGGCGAAATACGGCCTTTTCAAGTTTGAAAACGGACAGCTCCATGTCCAACTGCTTCAAACGAACGGGGTGATAACCGGTCGATTTCACACTTCCATCCGAAGGTTGGGCGCATCAGATTTTCATTAGTAGACTAGTAGACATGCTTGTCGTTTTCGTCAGGTTGAAGCGTGTGCCGTCGTAGGACTAGCCATTTTCCACGAAATAACATGGAAATATTACATATAGGCTTCTTATGTCCCTCCTTCATTTCAGAAGAACTTTCAAAAAATCGTTGACTCTCCCAATTTACGCTGACGGGGCATATTTTGCGAAATTGGCTAACGCGACGTTGACCTTCAGTATAAACTTACCGAAAGATCCACGTGAGTTTCGTTATACAACATGGATTGTTATTCACAAGGTGTCAGTATCAAAGTCGGAATAATATTGCCCAGGACAAAACATGACTCTGCATGCGTGCATCGCGGACGTGCTGCAGCTTGAGCTCGACCTCGACGCTAGCAATAGCGATGACAACAAATCGCTGAAGAAATTGAGATTCTGGCTTCGAAACGCCATGCTCCCGAGTTTCTCCGAGTTGTTCTGCGAGTCAATGGAGAGGTATGTAATTCCAGTTATAAGGTACAGGTTGAATGTTCGTACCTGACTATCATCCCCACCAAACCATTTCACGAGAGATATTCCTAGTTTGGAACAAGTCTATAGAGACCAAAGCATCGACGTGTAGCGCCGTATTAAGACACCGGCGTTAGATAATATTATCCGACGCTCCTTCTATGTCCATGTCCAATGTCCATTTTCCATGGTCCACTTAAGCCTGTGCCTGAATAGGTCAATGCGCGAGAAATGCGTGATTCATAGGTGGACTGCAAGACCGAATACACTGGGCCCGAACCCGAGAGTTGATATTGCAATCTGAGTTAAACCTGAAAACCAGTACAAGTTTAATGTTTGATTACGATTATATAGTTGAGTGAAATATATTCTATGGTCGAGTTGCGCGAAATATTTTATGATGTCCACTCCAAACGTGAAAAGTTCGACCCGACTTCTCCCTCTCATAGGACTTATTGACGTTTAGCAATTACATCAGAGCCAATTAATTTTGTGTTTAATCCCATAAACCTTTATAGTGTTGCGGTTTACTTACTTACATCTCCATTTGTTTTCATCTAGAGTTCTAGCTCAAGGCTCGGAAGCTGCCATCGTGAGAGCGTTGCAGGGTCGACTCTGCCAACTTCTTGGAATGGAGAGTTGTCCTGGGATATCGGAGACGCTGGTTTCGCTAAAAACCGGCGCAAAAAATTAACCGTTTCAACCCATTTATGACGCCAAATATTTACTTCAAACTCGCAATATTTTACGTGGGCGATATTCTATTTGAACCAAATATATGTATACTATATATATGATTGCAGCATATTGAATCTACCTGTGTTTGCAGCATTGAGATTGAACCGCAAGTAGGCTACATATAGGCTATTTTAGCACTACGCAGCATCTTGGCCAGTCACTGTGTTCTAGAGCAGTGGTTCTCAACCGCCGGTCCGCGACGACCTTTCTGCCGGTCCGCTAGGTACATTATCATTTTATACCTTAATTTCAAGATGCAAGATGTTGAAGGCTTGTCCATTGGTAAAATAAATGAAACGTCAAATTTTAAACTGATGCGGAACTTCGTGAGGTAACATTAGGCCTGGAAACATGTTCTATTTGACTTAAAGTTCAAGCTATATCCGGTGACAGCCGCTGTATCCGGTGACAACATGTGAGCGACTCGCTGGGTACGAGCTGACTCGCTAAACCGCGCAATCCGTACGATCATTCATTTTGTGGATGACGACTGGCGTGGTATCGCTGTAATCAGCTGTTTTCGTCCAGCGCATTGTACTCGAAGTAGGCTACGTCTGATAGTAGTGTGAAATGAGCAAGATAGCCCGACAAGGTGCTTGGTCCTACTCATAAACGCTTCATCTCTGGATATTATCGACGAGAAGAATATTATTACAGTTTGCGCGGTCAGTTAATCCACGGCCTTCGGCGCGAAATTAGCCTATGTTTATCTGGGCAAGTCAATGTTACCTCGACTCAGCACTCAGCTGGTAGCTACACTACCGTAAAATCAAATGAATACCATCATGAACATATTTAATTACGAAAAAAATTCAAAATTACCACTCTCTAGTACAGGGGTGGCCAACCTGCGTCCGTAGAAGGAAATTTGCGCGGNATTNGACACGTAATTAATTCAATTNGTANGTNTTGGCGCCCGTCGACATGAAAATGGAATTTACGAATTGACTCCCAAANTTTTGAGATATTTTAATAATTCTTGAAATTTTCTTNGCGCTATGCGTGATCCAANGCGACTTCGTCTTTCGATTTTAATATAGTCGTAGCGCTCTTTGCAATCTGAGTNCCACAGNACAGATGCGAACAGNGGAGGAAAATGATGCTCATCATATAGAAATAACATTTCGGAATCGTGCGCTACTCACGACAAAATTTTGTTTCTGCTACGTTTGGGAGATTCCAATATATTATACCGACAATCCTGATGGGAGGTCAAGAAGTAACAACACGGCCCAAAGTGACTATACTAACTAACAATTGGCCCAGCCGAAGATGCACAAACTGCTGTAAATTTTCGAAAAAACTTCCTTCATCAACCTTGACGATGAATCTGATCACTTTCGTTGAGAAAGGATAAATATTTACTAGTAATATGTGAAACTACGAATATTAATGTCGAAATTCATTCGTGAATCGGAAAAAATTTTCGCGCTTCGCGTGACCGACGGACGCAGTCTTTAGTCACTGCATGACCAGTGACCACTATCTACCGATTTCGAAGCGTATGGTAAGACGATATGAAAAAGTAGATTACTCCGGAGGTCACCAGAAATTAACATAGACAGTTTAACATTGGTATTTGGTGTCCAGTTAGTTCATTGCGACTATGTCCTGGAATGCGGCCATACGTAACCGAAATGCGGTCGTGAATAGAAAAGAGGTTGGCCACCCCTGCTCTAGTACCATATTTGCAGAAAAACGGCTGCATGCATTACATTTGGGGTTGATTTCAATTTTTAATGTCCACCGGTCCGCCAAATATCTTTTGAAATTTTACCGGTCCGCGAGGTGAAAAAGTTTGAGAACCATTGTTCTAGAGCTTTGTATACTTGGCATAATTGCATCACAATTACACTCTCGTGAACGGCATAAGAGATTCATAGAACAACCAACTAACGGTACGGCTACACACAAAAAAAAACGAAATAAAATGAACTCGCATGCTAAAACTTTATGATCGTTAATTCAAGAATCTTTATGATCGTTTATGATGATTATTGACCCTAACTCCTGACGAGAATCAGTCAAAAGGCCAGGAGTGATTCCCATGCTTTTTTGTTTGATGATGCCGTTTGGCGTTTGTTGAGTTTGAATATCTCGCGAGTTGCGATCTTGCTGAGTGTTAACTGTTGATCAACGCTTTTTTCTACATGACACAGGCTGTTGCAGTACATTCTATATCACTCCTTCGTTTGCAATCATAGTAAGGCCTACCCTGTGTGATGCCCAACGCTTTTCGCTATTTAGTGGTTACGGTTTTGGCATCGAAGACAAGCTTCGCAGGGCATCGTGATAACTGATTCTGGTGCAGACTTGTTCGTGGTATTGTGTGTCGACTACAATGGTAATTTAGACCAGGCCGATATTTCGTATTTTTTGATTCCGTAGCTACCGACTATCAGCAAAGCTGGGCCCACTTCTACGATTTTTAAGACACTTTGACATAAATCTCCTGACTGAACAAGTGAACATCTTCCGCTGAACGCGGTATCTAAACCACCTTGGCGTGCTCGACATATTTCCTTCATAACATCGGCTGACAACTATATAAAGTTCGATCT
>KE604199.1:660-18843 GCA_000444245.1 Botryllus schlosseri
AGTTTTAGGCCATATGACATGCGACTCCAAGAAGTGTGCCAGAACGATCGGCAGCGAGAAAACCTTGGCCGAAAAGGTTCGCACCTCGCGCTGGCTCACAATACAGTACAGATGATTTCGTGACAAACGCGAATAACGTGATGGAGGGGTCGTTTCATCACCCTATGAGAGCCCAAGAGCCACGTTTTGGGGGCCTGACGAGGTGCTGTTTCGTTCCTGCCAACGGGTATACGCCCGAAGATGTTTAATTATTATTGAGTGGTTCTACCTTTTCAAACACACCTCACTCAGCTCTACCGGCAAATCTGATTACGTGAGCAGAGAGAAGATAAAAATTGATAACAATATATCTGCAATTCCCGATCATACTGACCGATTCAGTCATGAGATCTAGAAATTTCCCGCGCCTCGCGCGCTTAGGCGACAAAAGCTGATTCACTATACAAACTCCCAAGGAATAAGATAAATAGCGGTGAACAGGGCATCGCCGGAGGGGGGTCTGGGGGGCGAAGCCCCCCAGAAGTTCGGTCTATAACCCTATGGGGGGCCCAAGACCAAAGTTTTTTGGGGGGCCTGACGAAGTGCTGTTACGGCCCTGCCCATATATTATCTCCATGGCCTCACTATATAATCAAATATCAATATCGCGTTTTGGTTTATAATCTCAATTTTATATAGTGCGGCCCGCGAATGGATTCAGATGTTGAATGCGGCCCGCGAGCTCAAAAGTTTGCCCACCCCTGAGTTAAATATACATGCAAAAAGGTGTTGTATCGCTCACGCACACGAAGAATTGCTAATAAAATACGATAGTAACTGTATAGATACATGCTATAGTCTGTTATTTGGTTATTATCAGCCAATCTAAAGGATCGAACAGGAAGCCTCGAGAAGTTGAACAAATTGATGTGGTACAATACACTACCCATGTACACATCCATGAGAATATAAATCCATAAACTATATATTCGTTCGATTTAAATCATACAAGAGTGTGCGCAATGTAAGCACTGAGCCGTCTAAGAAACAAAGATGCGTTTCTATGAGACTAATCTAGTGCTACTATACGACAACGTAAGCTGTGATCATTTCGTTTGTGGTAAATTTATTTGTGATATAACAATGGAGGATCAGTTAAAAGTACAATCAGTGAAAGACTGGTTGCTCTCACAAGTGACAACGGCGTATCGCGAACAACCCGAACATGCATAACATAGGGTGATTTAATCGACACCGTTTACTTAATGACTTGAAATTGACTCGTGAAATTTACTTCGAGTCACGAGTCAATCCACATTTCTGAAGCGCCGAGTCAAGTCAAGTCAAGTCATTTTTGCAAAGTGACTCGAGTCAAGTCAAGTCATACGAAAAAGTTGACTCGAGTCTGACTCGAGTCAAGTCACGACTCGAGTCATCCCAACACTGACTTGAGGTACTTCAAAAAGTCGAAGTCCTTCGTGACTGACCACATCTGGCGTCCTCGAGGGATTACGCTTTTAGACTTCTTCCAGTTGACAATTTTCAGTGTGTTAGGCAACAGCGGGCCGCTAATACTACATACTTTTTTATTTGTAAATCGCTACTTGTATATATTCAATAGAAATTTCCGTCGTTACTTCTATTTCTATACTTAAGATCAACAAAGACAGGCTATATTACTATACTAAACTGCTTTTTGAAGTATACTCAGAGTAGGTTTTGCCTATACTCACACTATTTCGTCTAGTGAGTTTTAGCCTACACAAATTTTATATCCACGTCCAAATCTATCTTCGAAATCCTAAAATCCGGCCCAAATCCCCACCTTTCGTCGTTTGGTCCCCACAATGGATTATATCCGATGAGACTCGGCAAACTGACGTGATCTTTCACCATCATGAAATCTCCGACATTGTAAGACCTGTTTAGACCTCCAGCGGCGTTCGTGATCACCATCGTCTCCACTCCGAGCAGTTTCATAACGCGAATCGGGAAAGCAACCTAAGACGACACACCACACATCAAGTGACTACATTCACGCTTTTAAACTATTAGCAACCTGCCAAGCTTCATATCCTTCGTACGGATGAAACCTCCCTTGCATGCAGATCACGGACTTGCCGCCAAGATTGCCGAAAACAAGCTGACCTTTGTGGCTGGGAGCTGAAAATAACGATTGGCTAAGCGCGGTTAGCTTGATGAGTACTATTCACAAGATTACCGGACCTCGATCTGACATATCGACACATTCGTCATTCACATTTATCACTTTTATATTTTCTCATTTCTTTTAGTCCCGTGTGCATGCCTCTTATTAACATGGCCTAGGTTAGTGGTTCCCAACCTTTTTCGTCTCGTGGACCCCTCGGCCGATATTTAGGCTAAAATTCCCCCCTATGAAAAATTTGCCTGTGACTAAAAAAAGATGCATTTTAACGCAAAACCATTTGTTGACTGAGCAATATATGGCCAAACATATTCAGATACGTCCGAACTATGTCGAATGCGTACCGCACTACACCTTTGCAAAGTACGGTTAAATTTGACCCGTTTTTGACCGGTCGGGTAGCCGGCAGCCGCTGACGAAAAACAAATCACCGAGTGCGCTTGTTATGGTCTTGAGTTGAATCGATGAATTCGGCATTCCCCTATCTGTTAATTCATCGCATTGTGTGTTTGTATATCGCATTGTGTACGTTGTGTGTGTCTTGGGCAGATGAAAATATAATCTGTCGATTGATTGGTACGTTTTTCACGTTAGATCGTATATTGGCTTAAAAAGGTAAACATTTTGACTAGCGGCCTCGCGCTGAATTCCGCTCGACCTTTTCCTGCTTATAGTAGCAATTTGGTCGAGAGGCTGTCACGGGCCCAATGAAATATTCTCGCGAGTCTCGCCACTTTATCAGGGGGTGTAATATCTACGGGGGCATTTAAACATACACCTAGCTTAAAATCAGCCTAAGAAACATACAATTGTAAAGAACTACTTTCATACTTAACAGTTCTACCATAAAAATTTTAAAACCTTGTGATCCCCCTTAAAAATTTCAAAATTCCTCTAAGGGGGGAATTCGCCCGGTTAGGAACCGCTGGCCCAGGCCAGTGTCTGATTTCAAAGACTCCTTCAAGTCGCTTCAACACCTTCTTATCTTTTCATTGTATCGCAGGCTTGTGGAGTTTTGAAATTCTTCATATACCGATACTGTTCCGGGAGAATGCTAATCGCCTGACTGGCATTATCAAGGCGCATGAAGCTGGGTCAAGTTTTCGGATAATTTCGAGTTGTCTGGTGAGATTTTTAATCCAGCGAAGTAGGTTGTCACGATTAAGTTTTTAATCAGGCTATATCACTATGAACTGTTCCTAGCATGAATTTCACAGAACGTTCCTGCGTCGTGCTTGTGCTGTTTGTATGAAAATTCCATTTCACCCCGTGAAGTTACTAACGGATCCAAGCGTTTTGAAATACGTGGTAGAATATGTGCTGAGTTGTAATCGATATATTTGAATTGCTGCTATACATTGAAATTGAGTACTGTCGTGGCGCAAAAGACCTAACGGTGATAGGCGCCACTCTTTTTCTTCTTCCAATAAATAAATCTGAAATACGTGGTAGAATATGTGCTGAGTTGTGATCGATTTTTTTGAATTGTTGCTAAATTAAAATTGAGTAATGTCGTGGCGCACAAGACCTAACGGTGATAGGCACCACTCTTTTTCTTCATCCAATAAATAAATAAAGGCGATATCACTCTAGCGGATGAGGTAACTTCATGATCTCCGTCTTACCGGTCGGAACGATATGTATAATTCAATCGACGTAGCGTTTAATTGTGCACCGGTAGACGAATTTACATATATATAGATATACGATGAAAATAAGACCGAGGACTGGTAAAAGTGCGAGACGGGCGTATTAACCGATCCTTTTCTTGAACAATTACTGGTAGTACTTCCAATTCCTCAAGATCAGACCTGTGGACTCTGGGAAATGCGGAATTTTGGTGTAAGGAACGACCACTTTATCTTCAACATCGTCTCCGAGTGCGCTCAGTCCTGTGCCGCAAATAATTCCGATTTTCACCGATCCGGAAAACTTGCTTTTCAAAAAGTCCGCGGCCTCGACCACTTTCTCGTACGAATAGCCTGACATCTTTATGCAATTTGACCTACTCTCGCTGAAATCAGAGACAATCTATTTCAAAATAGCAAGCCGCCAAGGCTAATATATTCAACAAGCTCAAAGCACAGATCAATTCAAGACATATGAGCTTGCAAAGCTGCATGACGACGCACGAAAGGAGGCAATCCAGATGATCAATCTAGTGTGAACGAGCGCATTTCCTGATGGAATTGCCAAATTCAACACAAGAGGACTGACGGCACATCCGATATGGTAGACAATTATTCAAATGCACACAAATAGCGTGCGGTACCACTCAAGTTTTAATGGTAGGCTACCGTAAGACTCTATACGTATGTAATACATATGGTCTTGGCAGAAAATTTCTGCGACTCCCAACTATATCCGAGTTGCTGAAAATATCCGCGAAATACGAGGTGTCTGATACGACCCCTGATGGGTTGCACAAGAATGCACGCCCAGGGGCAGATGGGGAATAGAACCTAATCTGCCATCATGTGGTGTCCCGTCCTGGCAACTTAAATCATTTCCCCACCTATAATTCATTGCTAACAATGATATTTTCTATGTAAGAGGTGGTCTGGTCAACCTTTTTCTATTCACGGCGGCATTTCGATTAATCTTTTCGATTGTTCGGGACATAGCGTAGTGGTGACGATAAGCGTCTACAAATCTGAGATCAACAAAGACAGGCTATATTACTCTACTACAGTGCTCTTCAACCGGGGTTTTCGTACACCCTAGGGTGTACCAAAATTTTAAAAGGGTGTACCACTCACATGGGGTGTACAGGGGTGTACCAGATCCGAATTAAAATGGACCGATGACTATATCGCTATCACAATAAACAGGCAATTGTATGCTTCAGAACATCAATATGTTGATCGGGCGTGCATTATCGTAAAATATGTTCATATCAGCTGTACGAGCTTGTAAGCTATATTCCTTTTGGTATATCATAAGCATTTGTTTGTGCGCATCACTTAAATGTTGGTATGGACTTTTTGATTCCTTTTGGAGTAGAAAATGATGGAGATGACATGTGTTCTGCTTGCAATATCCGTCTATAATGATACTTGAGGAAACCACTGCGACGGTTCAGAAATATCGAATTTATACTTTCTGTGAGCTCCTTATAAATAGCGCAATGTACATCATTACAGGGGCGTAGCCAGGGTGTCTCGAGGGGGTCTAGTTTGAGAACCACTGTGCTAGCTGGTAGTCCGGATCCTCGAGCCCTGATTAGTATTTAGCATTTCAAATACGTTGCAGCATTGTTCATGCTTATTTCAACAGGCCAGCACCAGCAGACATACGGTCGCATGCAGCCGTTAAACAATATTTATGCAAAACATATTAATTATATTAGGCAGGGATTCTCAACCCGCGGCCCGCAGACGCTTATTCTGCGGCCCGCGAGATCTTTCAATGTGATTGCAATTACTGCCGGCACAGTATTGTTACATATTAATTTAGCTACTTAAGCTCTCTTATCGCACCGTCTCTGTTTCGTTTGATTTATTCTCATTCTTCAATGTGTTCTGCTTTCTTAATATATGGTCGAGTTTAGATTCTTATTGTTTTGAATAGGTCTTCGGACAGTTCCATCTGTAGTTATGCATATTACCTGATCTTAGAAAAAAGCGTTGCTAGATAGGTCTCAGGCCCAGCAATCGATATTTTGAGGCATTGTTGAGATTGCCGACCACGTTAAAGGCGCATGGTTCAAAACGCTAAACCCATGAAATCTGCTAGAAAGGGTGTGTTTTCAACAAAACGTTACTACTGTGCGAATCTCCGCTGTTTCCAGAATTTAGCAGCAAGGACAACTTCACCTAACAAATTTCGAAGCTGCAGTTGTCTGATTCAACCGTAACAAGAAGAGCAACAGCAATGTCAGTTGATTTTTGCCGCATGTTTTGAAACACGTTGCGCGTAGACTACTTTAACCTAGCATTGGACAAAATCCATGGACATTGCAACGCTAATTGTATTGGAGTATTCTATCGNAGNGGATATATTTGTAGACGTAANGCTGGCCGGGNAAACGTGGNGAGANGNGACTAGCAAACANCATCAACTTGACAAAGCTGACTTCTGTAACTATTGGTGCAGGGCATCAGCCATGGAAGGAAAGGAGAAGGGTTGATTGGTTTGCTCAGAAATTACCCCGANNATNAGACTNCTTCTCATATCACTGAGAGCTCAAAGTGACAATGGCCTCTGTAACGAAAAAGTTANCGTAATTTTATACTTGCNCGCTCACGCATTGAAACAGAGAGTTCNGTTCTCTGGTGCAAGGGTTTGAAGGTGCACATGCACAATCTGCACATACCGACTTGGGAACGAATGNAATNCACGCTTNATGAANGGATTTACTTGTTCCGTCGGAAGATGACANAATCTCACTANAAACAGCAACTGAAAGCNTACGAACGCTGTCNATTAATGCTGTAGAATGCATACAAATGTACTAAATGCNCNTATACGACTGGTAAATAGGCTATATTAGCCTAAATATAATAGTAGTCCANAAATATACGGTAATAATGTTCTGCGGCCCGCAGCGNTTTTTGNTGTTAAGATGCGGCCCGTTATGCAAGGAAAGTTGAGAACCTCTANTGCCCTACANTANAGGGTGTTTTGGCGTCCGTTAATATGAAATTTGAATTAACGAATAGGTTCTCAAATCTTTGAGATATTTTAAACTTGAAAATTTTATTCACGCTTGTGCGATTCAGGGGACCAGGATTTTTCGTATTTAATATATAGTGTAATCTGAGTCCCACCGAACAAATGCAAACCGTAAAGGAAAATGATGCACCCCATAAAGAAATACCAAGACGGATTCGTATGCGTGTATGCCTACACCCCCTCCATCAGCTCCATCGCTTAATCATTCACGTGTGCCAAGAATGGATAAATAGTTGACAGTAGGCTAATATATGAAACTACCCATATTATAGACGAAACAAATCGTCCACATGTGAAAGTTTTTAGCGCCCGCGCGACTACTGTTACAAATAAAAACTTCTATACCCAAGGTATACCTCAAGAAATAAGTGATGTCGCAGAACACCACAAGCGCTCTCCGCGGCGTGAAGTTGCCAGTAGCCAATTTAACATGAGTATATGCAGGGCCGAAACCGCACTTCGTCACCCCCCCCCCCTAAAAAAACGTTGGTCTTGGGCCCCCATAGCGTTATAAGCCAAACAGTAGACCCTTAACACGGTCTACGTTTTAACCGCTACTTTGTCAGCGAAATTTGTTGTACACGTTAGTGGGCTAGTTTATAGCGTAAGATCGCGCGAGGCGTGAAATTTTCTATAATTCGTGATTGAATCCGTCAATAATATCAGAAATTGCATACATATTGTTAAAAATTTTGTTATTCTCTCTCTCTGCCCAGGTAATCAGATTTACTTTAAGATTTACAATCAAAATGAAATGTTTTGGAAAATTTAGGGCCCGTAAATAAAAATAAGTCGGGCGGTATCCTTGGTCCCTTCGGGTTTTCAGTCAGCAAAAGGGCGGTCCTTTTTGACCAATGTTTTCTCGCTGCCGATCATTCTGGCACACTTCTAGGACCACATTTTGTTACGTGACCTAAAACTTCATATGTATTGGAGCGTCGTGGCGCGGTAATGGCCGACACCGAAATGCCCATTGCTATTGATCTTGCATATTTTGTCTTGGGGACGGCTACCCAATAATCAAGAAATTTGACATTAAATCGGGCGTCGGGCGAAAAATATTGAATGAAGTTGAACAAATTTTTAAAAAGATACTCGATAATTTATGTTTAATCAAGAAATAAATTTGGGACCCCTTCGAGCTTATCCCCCCCATCGACGGGTTTGGGGTGCGGCAGTTAGAGTCCTGATTATATGACGTTCAGACTCCAGATGGGCCATTACGACTCTACGCCGGAATGCAGTAGTATGCTATGTAAGGAATCGAAGCACGGCCGTGAATATCAAGCAGGTTGAACACCCCTGGTCTAGGCTTACTGATACGGAATCAATGAGTTATCCGGTCAGGGGTGTACCAGTTTCAAGTAAACCTTAGAAGGGTGTACCACGACGAAAAAGGTTGAAGAGCACTGCTCTACTAAACTGATTTTTGAAGTATACTCAGCGAGTAGGTTTTGCCTATACACACACTATTTTGTCCAGTGAGTATGATATTAGAATGCTTCTACTTGACAAAACCGCAGTGGTATAATCCACACCTACAACACTAATGGGTTGTGGGTTCGAGTTCGATCTCTCCCGTCGGAGGTTTATCTGGGCTCCTCTTCCCCCGCCGTTGCCGTTCTTACGGCGACAAATAAGCCCAGAAAAATACCCGACGAAATAAAACACTCACAAGGAATGGAAAAAACTAGTATAGAAAAGACCGCGGCTTCAAAAATATCAACATCGAAAAGAACCGTGATATCAGGCACTCTAGGCCGAGGTGGATGTTAAATTAAAAGGGTCGCTACTGATGCGTGTCGTTCGACATANTCCTATCTGTTCTTGACATCGCATTGTGTNTTTTTGCATTGTATTGTGTGTGACTTGTTCAGATGAAAAATATATCTCAACGATTATTATTATCACTATAGCCTACGGCCGCATTTCCGGGCAGAGTCTAGCTGGGCGCCAAATACTATTGCCAAGCTGTCCATGTCCATTTCCAGACTAATCTATTTATTCATACGCACCAAAATTACGAGTGGTCATATTAATCAGGGGATTGGTTATGGTCGCGCCAAAACATTTTCAGATTCACAAATGAATTTCGTCATTAATATTAGTAGAAACTAATATCAAACATTTATCCTTTCTCAACCCATGTGATCAGAATCACCAATAAGAGGTTATGGAGGTTTACAGTCAAAATTGAACGAGCACACATTTTGCCTCAAATTGCGCTAAATGNGCGGCCCACGAACTAGNCAGAAAATAGATTTGAACCAGTGTTGTATTTAAGTTGATGTCGCATTTATTCCTGAAAAGNCAATACCAATAACTCTTGTTGANTTCACACAATATTATTACGACAATCATCGGATTCACGGGTAATCTCAGAACATCGAATTAATGTTGTCTATTGTGTTGTCTCAAAGCAATGTATCTAGTTTGTGTCATGCCGTATTTCTATACCACGTGACGAATTTTACGTCCGTACGGGTTCAAGCTACACAAATCAAGGGATCCGCCGCAGTCTTACAATACCTCATTAACTCGTGGATTGCCAGTCGCTGTTGAGAACTTCCGGGTTATATGATGTCAAAATGACTAAGAGCAGAGAGCATGGATCATTTGAGTCGGGAAGGCGTTTAATAGAAAGTCGGATTAAAACGGTATNATCAATCTCGTCCACTTGAATACACAGAATTTCGCTCACATGGTCATCTNAAGATTCGGGGTCAGTGAGGCTATAGCCTATTGGTAGGGAATTTCTACCGTGTTGGCGTAGGTAGACTATATAGATATAGATCCGGTCTGTACGCCTAAGCGTTACTAATTAAACCTTATACATACTATAGGNAAAAATAATGCGTAGTCCAATGNTTACCAACGTGGACAATATCGACCCTCTCCCCAGTGGGCCATTCTGATAAACAAGGGGTGACGAAAATAACAACGGGCAGATTGGGGGGGGGAAATACGCACGAAGGGGAAGAAAACGTACGAAGGGGGTGGACATGTTTAAACGTTCAGTCAGTCAGTCAGACATACTTAATAACCGGCAATCTGTTACCGGCACCAAATGCAAGCGAAATGCCGTGAAAATCGACTAAAAAAAGGTCAACTCGCCACAAACTACCCTCAAATACCAGGTTTTCAGGGCTCGACGCGAAAGTTGNCCATTTTTTAGTCAATTTACCAGCGAGTCGAGCTTGATCAGGGGACGATGAGTCGAACAAGATTTGGAAACACTGGTGTACTCAAATACTTTTCCAATACTTTGCCTCANGTGTTGATGACTTTTTCGTACCTGCAAAATGTCCACTCCCATTACACGAAATTCTCGTCAAAGGGAAATATCAACTTACCCCACCCAATAGCTACCTAACTAAGAACTATNTAAAGAGATATATCGACTACACGGGACCTTTCATCTGGAATGCATTACAACAAAATATCCGTGAATTGCCTCCTAATAGATTAAAAAAGACCTACTTAATTACATCTTGTCGTCAANGAACACTGTTGCCTTACCTCGCCTAGACATTGCTATTCACTGATTTCCTACNATCTTTCAATTTTTCTNTTTTTAGTTCCTTTATTAACTAACATTTGTTACAGCTAGACTGTGAAGANAAGTGTACCTTTTTGATCNGGGTGTGATCAGTCTAGTTGAGAGAGAGAGAGATATGATATTCTTTTTCGCNTGCACCATCGAGATGCTTTNGACGACNGAGTTGCAATACGGCCCCATGAGGTCATCTAGTCTGCGCCCCCGTTTTTTTTTCTCCTCCATGCTATCCGTAATTGCTGAGCGCCTAGCAGGATAGCTGCGGATACCAATTTTCGAGTCTTTGGTATGACCAGGCCGGGGATTGAANCCACGACCTACCGCTCGAGAAGCCGGACGCATAACCTGGTCGCATGACCTCCAAGGTCGTATCGTTTATTCCTATCTGATACCCGAATACTGTGCATGCGTAGGCCTATTTTCTGTACCACTATCATTACCGTCCACTTGTCATGTGTTTCTCTCTCTGTAGTCCATCAACATAGCTTCAGTTTGCTCAACACCCCAATATCTCATAATTTATCGGGAGTAATTTCGCAAAAACTACAAACTAGCGTGGTTGAAATCATGAATTGGGGCTACCCAAAAGTTTTTGTATCTATTGTATCCGGCTAAATTCTTTAAACTATAGTGGATTCTATTTATATATTTTGAGTCAGTTGGCGAATTCTCAGTAATTTATTAATTGTAAGTAAAATATTTCTGCATTTAATAAATTACCTCCTTCAACCCAATTTTGATCGCCTTGCGACTGAATTCAACTCAGTTACATATAATATCGATCGCTAGATACGGTTGCATATTGCGACAAGTATTTTGTATAGTAACCGACATCGATTGGACTTCGACATATCTTAAACGATGGAGCATGAACAGATCCACTGGAGCTAAGATCTTTGCAAATTATCATGCTTCATCGCGCGCGCGCTGGAGACGGGTTGCATATAAATTCAATGAGCAGAGACGGTTCCATTTGCATTATTTTAGGACAGAGCGAATTGAGGATGACTATTTGGAGTGTATCATCAGAAACGTCGCAAACAGGTCCTTATGGAATCACGGAAGAAAACATGACATCACCGCTACACAATACATCGACAGGTATAGGTCTTCCTTGTTATACTTACTCAAGGATATCTAGAAGAAGGTCTAAATATCCCTGCACTTCCATTAAAATAGTTTCAAGGGATGATTTATAATGTATTCAGTGAGATACTCGTAGATATGTATTTGGCATTCGGTCTCAGAAGTAAAATTACGCAAGCAAAACATAAAGCTTAATGTCTACTCTACACACCGCGTCAAGTATAGTGTAAGTATACGTCGTACACGTACATCGTCCGTTCATAATCCAAATTTCTTCTCATGTAAGTCTAAAATGCTTGGTAGTCATGGACAAAGGCATACTCAACAACATACGGTAACCAGCAGTTCAGTTCTAAGGTCACAAATACAACCACGTGAGCTCAAAAATCTGAATTCGATAAGTTTGATTGCTNGATGCAATTCAGTTCAGTTTTTATGATACCCAATTTCATTCCATAATTTACGTTCATTCACAGCTCATGGTAGCCAAGAGCCAACCTCAGTAGTTACATTATACACCTCTAGCTCACAAGTCAGAGGTCTCGATTTCGATTACCATTGTCTGTCTCCCAAGAACCAACCCAAAACCTGTGGGTATCAAGTCCGTATAGAGTTGCGACAGGATGGACGCGCGGCGTAAAATTACAACCTGAGATACAACTGATCACTGTGAGCATGGTGGCAACCCCGCACAATACACATGCATAACATACAATTTTTAGATTGATCCCAATAATTAACCCTTTTCCCGCACCCTCCTCGACATCTCTACCGTTAATTTTACCAGTTGTTTTACGCGGTTTGACGAGTTTCAACATTCGACCGCACGCAGCACAGCATAATTCTTAATAATTTCCAAGATGATTTATTTTTAAGACGTGTGTGGCAACAAATCAGTATGCGAGGCCAGTTCCTCTTCACCCCGTCGCAGCATTCAAACTTGTTGTTGCTGTTGTTTTTGTTGTTGTTTTGGAATTGATGGTGTTTCGACTATCATGGTCAATTAGTCATTTTACACCGGGCCGATATTTTTTATAACGTCTCTTGATCTGACAACTTGGCACAGAAATAATATTAGGCCCAGGGTTGCATTTAAAACAAATGGTTATTCAAAACTCTTTGTTTAAAAGATATTTTAAACAGTGATTTAAACAAAGGACTTTTTTTAAAAATGTGTTTTTTCAAGTTGTAAAATTATGCCATAATTGTGTAAATACTCTCCAAAAAACTTGTTATATGAGCCTACGGACAATGACCACCCGATATAGCCGACGTATATCGATATGGGATGGTTGGAACCCTCAAAATAGTCGGTTCAACAGTTATAGTACATATATTTCGGCCATGGTGTTATATATTTTAAATTGTCAATGTCAATCCCCTATGACGTCACAATTGAATATTCGTGGCGTCACGGCTTAAAAAAACGAAAAACAAAATAATAAACATGTTTTAAACAAGAGCCTTGTTCTAAACATGTTTGTTTTAAATTGATTTCTGTCTCAAATACAACCCTATAGGCCTATTATACTTGAATGTTTCAGGCGAAGTAAGGGTTCTGACGACAGAGAGCCAGCAGGTTCATGAAGTGGAATGGGATCGTTGGAATCCGCCGTTCAGCGTCCACGTCTCAAGAACTGCTCATAGCATACAGGCTTTGTATGTGTACACAGTATTTGTCCTATCGTGTACATTCAACGGGCTAGTACTGTTCACCGTCTTCAAAACAAAGGTAACGAAATAATTCATAATTAGTATCATCATTATTATATTAAATGCTCTCACTCTTACATGGCTAACGAAGCGAAGTTACCGCAAATGTCCGCGTTATAGCATGTTATCTACGTTGACATATCGAATAAGTCAGCAGTGTATCTGGGTGAGGGGATGGGGGAGGGGGCGGAGTTGGCTCAGTTGCTTAATCCACCACCATTGGCATGAGAGTCTGTATCTCGCGACTCTCGGTTCTAGTACTTCTCGAACTGAGACAGACCAGGTTTATATAGGACAGGGCGGCGAACCCGTGGCTCTCGAGAAGATTTTGAGTGGCCCGCGAAACAATTCGCGAAATTAGTTATATTATTAAAAAATGATTTACCCAGATTGCGAATTTTTTTCAAGCGTTGTATAATTATGCCGTAATTGTGCAAAACCTTTTGAAAAACATGTAGAATGAGCCTACGGATGGTTTGCACTAAATATAGTCGACGTATACGTAGAGGTGGTCAGTAACGAAATACTTCTACTTTTTCGAAGTACTCAGGTAGTTTTCGTCTACTTCTGGTACTTATTCAAGTAGATCTGGTTTTCGCTACTTCGACTTCTACTTCGTAATATTTTGTGATCTACTTACTTACTTTTCGCTATTTTCAGTTTGTCAAGTAGAAGTAGTTTAATCTTCCAATCAGGAAGATAGCCTGAGGAATTTCGAGGCTGTTTTCACGGAGTGTCACCATTTAATTTTCATAAAAGTTGAGTAAAGCATAGAATTTTTGTCGCGCTTCGCGCGCACTGGATAGGAAGTAACCATGTATGATTTCACGAAAGTATCCGTAAATATAATTTAGGTAGCGGGTTGGCGTGGTTCCCTTCACACTGCGTTGTCCCCTCGCCATATCAAATATTTCATCAAAGTATATATGGCTCACCATAACGTTTTAAACTGATGTTACGCAATCTAGCATTTACTTATCATATCGCAATCTAGCAGTCCATGGCGTGTCCTAATCTGGAAAAATGGACTCTGACTTCTTTCCATTTTTTAAAGCTGTTTTAGCGTACCAACCTTCGAAACTTTCTGGACTAAAGACATGAAATTCATGTTCCGCGATTAGAAGTAGTATTTATATTTCACTTTCAATTCCCAGTGTCATATACTTTGAGTTCTAATTAATATCAGTACTTTTGTCTGGCTAGCATACATGTTGAAGTATAAAAGCAAGTGTAGTAATGCCTTTAATTTCCGGAAATAAAGCTACACAACAAGGCATTTTTACGGTCCACCATATTTTTTATTAACGTTTTCTAATCGCACAAAGTGCTTACACCGTATCCAATACAGCTTCTACGTATTGCTCTTCGACTAAACTACAGGCCTCATAATACGGGGGAGTGCGCCATGCCATGTTATTTTCTAAAACGTGCTGTTCGAGTAAACAAAGGATTAGTATTGCATTTCCGTATCAATACTATCATTTTCATCCCATGATGCAGAATAATACTTACTTATGCTGTCGAAAATTGGATGCTTCCTGGCTCCTGGTATGCATCAATATGAATCAAGCTCGGCACCTTTCGCATAGCTCAATTTGCACCTTTTGACAATCCATCATGTGAACGAATTACGATCGTCTCTACAACTACTTACTTACTTGAGTAGATTTAAATTCAGTCAATTCTACTTCTACTTCAAGTAGTTTTTGGTTGTACTTGAGTCTTTGCTACTTCTACTTCTACTTGAGTAGCTTTCTTGACTACTTTGACCACCTCTGCTTATACGATGTGGAGTGGCTGTACCTATAGGGCTGGGCACATCGATTCGAGTACTCGAATCTGAATCGAGTATTAATTTTAATGATTCGAGTCGAGGAGTTAAAGATGAAATTATACTGAACTTATACGCTCCTCACCACTGAAAGTTAATTTATCAACGGGAATTATTGTTTTGATACTAATTTTCACTGTTGAAACCTTGAAACCTTGATTGGCGGTATCGTAGCATGCGAAACATCGTAGCGCATTTCCGAAGTCATGATTATCCCACAACATTGTCACCAAGGGAAATGAAATCGGTATGGTCGAAAAAATACCAAAGTATCATTTATGAGACGGATAAGAGGCATTATATTCTTTGTGGTGACATAAACGGTAGATATTTGGACTTTGACGTATTACATTCCCATTATGACATCCTAATGTGTGATACTCGATTACTCGACTCGACTTGAAGCCCGTTACGTGATTCAGAATCGAATCCCTCATGTACTCGATTTTGCCCATCCCTTAGCTGTAATCCCCGAAACCGTCGTTAATCGACAGATATAGGATGTAGATATAAATGATTGGTAGACTACGTAATAAGTGTTCTGATGAGGATGACCGCCGACCGTAAAAATGCCGCATAACGATGTAATCATGGTTAAGATATTTTTGGTCTGTTTGTGACAGTGGTCGGAAGCCCTTTTCGTCGAAGGATCCATTTTCAATGGTCAATGCCAATCCACAGTGACGCCACAATTAAAGATTCGTGACGTCAAGGCTAGAAAAAAAATGTTTTGAAGAAGGTCCATGTTTTAAACATGTTTGTTTTAAATTGATTTTTGTTTTAAATGCAACCTTACTTGGGATGTTAATGACGAAACTATCAGTTCCGACGCATCGGCATAGCCAGGGACCAGTCATATTTTTTTGTGGATTTTCGTATATTATAATAAAGTAGAATAATTCGTGATATATAGTCCCTCGATTTCTTGCTTTTAATATAGGTACCATCTGCTAAAAATGATAAATACGTCCAAGTTACCGGATTGAGTCGAACTATTTATTCTCAATTACGAGAGAAAATGTCATCCGACATGCGTATGCGTTCGCAGAAAGATCATCGACGATGAGACCCTGGCACAAAATCATTTACAAAACCTTCGATGTTGATATGCCCAGGCGTCGACTAGTCCTATCCTTGCAAACTGGGCCCAGTTGGTACGCAAACGGCCTGAAATATAGTCAAGTATAGCAATAATTGATGTCTCATTTTCACCGTTACCTAGCTCGCTCCTATGGCGCGAATGAAAAAAGGTCACAACATTCAAGTGACCCGCGCAATGGCTCGTACATTGCATGTGGCTCTTTGGTCGAAAAGGTTGGCCACCCCTGAGGCCAAGGGAGGATCCTTACGCTAATCTACAAGTCTTCGGGGAAACGAAATTTTTTGCTAAGCCACAGAAACAAAAAACTACAACATTATACATCTAACTACAAATCTAATACATTTCTAATGATGCACAAAATGAACCGTGCACCATCAAAGTGCTTAAGAAAAAAAAAAGATTTACACACAAAACGAAGACACAATGAATATTTTTGGCAAATCAATTGTTCAGTTCCCTTTCAGAGAACAGTTCAGAAATGAGAGGTTTTGACCAAACAGTGCTGCTATTAGGGTTGCACTTAAAACAAAAATCAATTTAAAACAAATATGTTCAAACAAGGTCCTTGTTTAAAACATGTTTTTTTTAGCCATGACGTCACGAATATTCAATTGTGACGTCATAGTGGATTGACATTCACAATTGAAAATATAGGGTAAATATAGCACATCTGACGAAATATATGCACTATAGCTGTTGAACCGACTATTTTGAGGGTTCCGACCATCCCATATCGATACACGTCGGCTATACCGGGTGGTAATTGCCCGTAGGCTGATACGGCACGTTTTTTGGAAAGTATTAACACAATTATGGCATGACTTTACAACTTGAAATAAACATAATTTTTTTAAAAGTCTTTGTTTAAAACACTGTTTAAAACATGTTTTAAACAAAGTGTTTTAAACAACCATTCGTTTTAAATGCAACCCTCTGCTGTTGCATTGTTCAATCGATACGCAACCGATAACAAATTCGTAATTACAGATGAGCTAGTAAATATTAGAGATAAAATTACGATTTCGGGAGGACGGGGTTTCGATTTCGAACTCCAACCTCCCCTGCTATACGTCTTATACTACAACAACAATTCGACTATACTGAGCGCGCCTATAATTGCCTGCATCCAATGGTGGCGAAGACGGGCCTGTCATCACGAAATATGTGTATAAGTTGACTGTGGGCCTTGACCTCCAACGAAACCCATGAGACTGGCTCAGGCAACCCCTGGTGGTCGGTCTCGGACTCTACCTGTCATGCGTTAACGTTCTTATGACGTCTTTACGGGAAAAGAAACTCCAGATAAAGACACCGAGAATGGCACATATAATAAATGGCATGAAAACGAGGAACATGTCCAAACGAAAGATCACGATGGAACACTGTCATATTGGGGGTTAATTCTAGTAATGACAGTAAGCCGAGTTGGATGTTAAATTTATAGACCACTCTTCGTCGTTTCGACATCCTTCTATATCTATTCATTATAACGCATTTTAGCCTACAATGTATATTGTGTCCGTAGCGGACAAAAATAAGAGAACCGTGGATTGTGTTGTATTGTATTGTATTGGGGTTTCATTTAAAACAAAAAGTATTTTGAACAGCTTCTTTGAGGTACAGAACTTCAATATACAATTGAATAGTATATTCATATTGAAATGAACCCGAATACTTTCGGCTGACACTCGTCAGGGGTAATCGTCAGCAACTAGTAGAGAATTCGAAAGAACAGCGTATATCAACAATCGTAACACAAAATATGACGTCACCAGCACGAAATGTCGAATACGAGAGCGTTCAATGTACTATTTTTGGATGATACGCGAACTCTTTTTGTTGACACAGCCTTGGCTGGTGTATTTTGATAAAAGTCGACTCCAAGGCACACAAATGAAAGTGTGAGCGACTCTTTGCGAGTATGCGAAATCTGGTGACGTCATATTTTGTGTTACGATTGTTGATATACGCTGTTCTTTCGAATTCTCTACTAGTTGCTGACGATTACCCCTGACGAGTGTCAGCCGAAAATATTCGGGTTCATTTCAATATGAATATACTATTCAATTGAAAAT
>ATSW01119454.1:0-15644 GCA_000444245.1 Botryllus schlosseri
TGTTTACATCCTGCTGCAACCTGATTGGTCCGTGTCAAAGGTCACGTAAGTGTCTATTGGTATGGAATTGGAGACCACGGGGGCCCGGAAGGTCTGAGATTCAGTCGCCACCCAGCGGAGTTATAAATATGAGTAAATATGGAGTTAAATATGAGTAAATATGGAGTAAATACTAACGATTATGACAGTTAACTAATGGGAATAAAAATGACAAAAGATAAAAGCCATGGAAAATCAGCAGTAAACATCCAAGAATAATACTGGTATAGCCTACAATACACAGTGTACACAGTGTGCACAGCAAAAATATGCATGAAAGCAAGAACAATGAAGACGTACCCATGTAGATGATAAGTAGCGGTAAACAGCGTAATAGCCTGAGGGGGGTCTGGGGGTGAAGCCCCCCAGAAGTTCGGTTTATCATCATATGGGGGGCCCAAGACCAACGTTTTGGGGGGGGGGGCTGACGAAGTGCTGTTACGGCCCTGTTGATAACATATCTAAGCTAGACCCGATAAATGTCATTAATAAGCTAACAGTTTCAACTACTTTGCGGCGGAGTACGTGGTGTCGCAGGTCATTATATAAGTCGACTAATTTCCCAAAATAGAACAGAAAATACTGTGAATGAAATATTTAAATCATGAAACCGAAGTCATCCTGGTGATGTGCACAGTCGTAGATATTCACGGTTACTAATACTATGCAGTACTGTACCTTTTACGATGCGTATCCCATTCATTAGTCCTAGGAATCTTCAACGAAAGTCTCCTCTTTCTTCAATCACAAGACGCTTCGCACCACCCTGTGCTCAAAGCTCAATAATGTCCAGTCAGACGGTACGCAGACGACTTCGAAATAAGTGGTATACATCCGCTCACATATGCCACCAAAAATATTTAATGTCCACGTTATAATGTTTAATCTAGGTCGGTGTTCATACAGAAACATATATCAACACATATAGTCCCTTTCTTTCCCATCTAATTTCGTATAAATTAATATTTTTTCTTCCAAGTGTGGTTCACTACTTACCTACCTAACCGGACGCAGCTTGTGATGTCACAGTTGTGCGTTGTTTGTTTACTACGAATCTCAGAAAAACCGACTACGCGTAACCTAAGGTAACCTATCACAGGTCGCCGAGTCCGCCGTTACCAAATGGTCAACTGAGCCTGCGGTGCTGATATTTCTAGTTTCAGGAATAAGATGATATATCCTGAACTGATTTTCCAACTTATCAGCCCTATCTGTGACAACAAATCTAACCGCCGGGACCGTCCGTGTAGCCATAGCCTTCTAAAGGCTATGATATAACCACATTAGCTACGATTGTCAATTGTTTCTTGTCCCCTACTATTTGTACTATACCGAAATTGGTACCAGGGTCAGCCAGTTCCGTACGACCTACCCCTGTCTCGCGAACGAGGTTGAATCAGATCAAATCGCAACAACAATGATGATATCACAGTGACATTCAGATCCTCGTACAAATTGGCTGCTGGGGTTTGGAAGCTATTCAATTTTGCCAATAGCCTGGTAAAATGCAGTAGCGAGTAACTGTCAGTAATCTTGCGAAGACATTCTGGTAACTTGACTTTGCAGCTAAACTAAGGTAATATTACATATCAAAATGTAAAATTACAAGCTACACGCAGCTATTGGCTGCGACCGGTAATTCGTTGTATAATTTACAGGAATTTATTTGTAAATCTACCAGAAGTGTACAACCTGATCTATGGGCGGGGTGCAACTAAGTCGACTGACGCATAAAGTATTTAACTATGCATCGATGAAGACACATCTTACATTGGTAAAACATACGTTAACGATTCGTAAAAGCTGTAATTTTACTTAAAAAGAAATGCATTAACTGCCTAACCTAAAATGACTTCGCCTGTCACTAGTGGTACGGGAACCACGGGTTGTAAGCTGTATACACCTTCCTACGCCACTGCCCGCATACGCTTCTTCGTCGTCCATTTATTGTTGGTTATTCCTATGACTCGATTCATTACAACCCTGGCGTAGAAACAATTTCATGCGCGAGCCGCATATCAAAATTCTTAGCTTTAAGAGAGCCGCAACACCAAAATTTAATAATACGAATCCAATATACGTCAGAATGAGATGTTGGCTATCGAATGAAGTTTATTATTGAGCGATGATACGGTGTGTCTCAACCTGTGCTGCAAGGTGTTTGAAATCAGGGTGATATGACGTCAAGCAGTGCTGAGCAGTTCCTTTAATTGCCAATAAGCATCCAAGGAAGATTTCAGCTATAGGTAGGCCTAATCTTATTACTTCGTAAATCTGTCTTCGTTATGTAATTCGTGGCAATGTTTTGGTGTTTGGTTTCGTAAAAACGTTTCAAGTTACAAGCTTTGTTAATATTGAGCCAGTCTTGACCGATTAGGCACGGTGGCTTACCTTCATTATTACTGTTCAATGTAAACTCTTCCTCACATTCTGTATAAAGTTCTATTTTCCTGTTCACACTTCCTTTTCTTGCAATCAATCAATCAATCACCCGATTATATTTTCATCTGCCCAAGACGCATACACAATGTACAATCCGATATACAAGACACACGATGCGATGTAATGAACAGATAGGGGGATGCCGAACGACCCACCAGTTGGGGTCTCTTGAACTGGCAGCCACCTCGACCTAGTGCCCGATGTCACAGTCAGTCGGTCCTTTTTTTAGAAGTCATTTCTTGCTCTTTTTATGTCTTTATCGGGTCTTTTTTCTCTGGGCTTCTTTGTCGCAGTGATCACAGCGACACGGGGTACGAGGAGCCCAGAATAACCTCCGACGGCGGGAATTGAGCCCGGGTCGCCTGCTTGGAGCCGACGCCGACGCTATCTTCCGCGCAATAATTATCGCTCAACGACACTTTATTGGTTAAACTCTGCAGTTATTGCTAGCCTTTACAATACAAATGGAAGATCCGTATTACCTCGGAAATAATCGTGACCTTCGCTGCCGCGATTAATTATCAAGTTCAATATTTAACACAATGATTTATAATTGATTGATGAACATGTACCATTGTTACGGGGAAACATTTATGTGAGCTCCATTCGAGTGTTCAATTTTGGAAGTTCCAACCCTGTAGTGCACCTTCCTCTAAATTTTACAAGTGTTACGTATGTGCCCTCTAAGTTGCACCCGTGCGCGGCTGCGCACTGCTGACAAAGTCGCCACGCACGGACAAATCTGTGCCGCGCACAGATAAGCCGAAGTGATCGCTTTTTTAAATCGTTAGGCACTGTTGTCCAAGGGACCGCGCAGTGAGTTGGTGAGTGCGTGCAGACTCGTGAAAAAATAAGGGAACATTGTACGTAACCATAAGGAAAGAAACAACACGAAAACAATACGCATATTGTTCCTACGTGATAGAATGAATCAGTCGAATCAGGTTGAACATCTTTAGCAAAATGGCGAAATGCATGTGCAATCATTAAAGACCCGCATGCGGCTCGCGAATCGCAGTTCTACCACCTCTGCTATAGTATACGCTACTATCAGTACTATGCATATATATGACCTTACGTCATATAGGTTTACTATGTTCCTTGTATTCTCGCGCAATCAATGCAAATAAAATCAGCAAGTGCTTTCAGGTTTACAAAGATTCAAATGTCGAAACGGCCGAGCCATTCAAATTGATCTATTCTGCGACGGGACGGACGACTGCGGTGACGGCAGCGATGAGAAGTCTCACTCTACCTTATTTGACCCGCTCGCGGAATGGCAGAGGTAATATGCCATTCTTGTCTCACACGGAGGCCCTATCCATCACTTCATAATTTCTGTATTGGTGAAACAACTTCGTTTGCATTCTTAATTTGCCAAAGAAGGGATCCGTGACATATGCTATTTACAATTGTTTCGCGGCGCCCCGGGCAAGGTCTTGCCGTGCCCAGTTTTGGAAACGCCGTTACAGCAGCAGCTGGAGTCATATTTTGAATCCCACTATCTCCTTCGGAGCCAGAAAGAATATACTCCCTGCTGTGTATCGCATTTGAGACTATATTAGACATGTACGCGATATTATAATTGGTCATGCTACGTCCTTTGCATGCGGAAGAATATCAACACATGTAAATCGACATTAAATCATAAAATTGGCCTTTTGAACTTTTCGAGATACGAAAGAACTTATACTAAATATGCTGTGCTTACGGTCGCCAGGTTGTGGTACCAAACAGAGAATGAATTGCTGCGCAATGAATTAGCTTAGATTACTACCGTTTCAGCTGCCTCAATCCGTACAACCTATTCAATGGTTCGTGTCTCGTACAGCGGCAGCTCGTATGCGATGATGAAGTAAAATGCATCGATCTGACGCCGTGCGACTTGAAATGCGTTTCACATTACAAGTGCCAGGTTGGTGGATCGTCATCACTTTCTCTAAGAGTTAATAATGTCCTAGGACTAAGAAGTCATCAAGCCAACTCTTGGGATTAGGATCATTTGATAGTAGGATAATCATTCGGCTTTTCTATTGTAAATAGGCCTCTACTGTCTGGACGTACTTTCCTTGGTGCATGGTCGCATATATAAGTATAACATATTATCAGTCGCCGGGTTACTGCTGTAGATATAGCTTATAGCAGGGCCGGCCAACCCGTGGCCCGCAAGGTAATTTTATAAATTAGTAATATTATCAAAAACGGATTGCCCAGATTGTGAACTTGCAAGGCCAGCCTAAAATTTGATAGTCTGGCAGCAACACATGAAATCTAATGACTAAAATAGCAGTTTCGACCCATTGGCAGATCCATGGGCCAGTCAAATTTTGGTAGATCTTCGTACATTACAATAAAGCAGAATATTCTGCGGTAGATTTATCTAAAGTAAAAATTTTCTTCCCGATTACCACAATATGTTGTAACTCGATTTCTTGCTTTTTCTATTGTTACCCCCTCCTGAAAATGAAAGAACGCCTTATGTACAAGATTAAGTCTAATTATAATCGCAATTACGAGAAAAAGTGTCGTCCAACTTGCGACCTTGCGTTTGCTCTTGCAGAAAGACTGTCGACGATGAAACATATAGGCATAAAAATATTGACTCATGTTGGCCGAAGCTTTCGATATCGATATGTCCAGGCGCCTAATAGTCTAGTTCTCACAAACAGATCCCAGCAATATACAGCAGACCCGAAATATATTCAAATAGTAATAATATATTGACCTAAAAACTTTGAACAATTTTCGCGCTTGGCGCGGCTAGTGGCCCGCGCGTTGGTTCGTCGATGGAATGTGGCCCTTTGACCGAAAAGGTTGGCCACCCCTGCTCTATAGGCCTTCGGGAACCTAGAGAGATCTTGGTCGAATTGGAATATACATACCCCCCAAAATCTCGATACATGCTAATATCTCCCAAACTACATTAGCCTGGATTAAGTCAATACGCTCATTCGATGTAACTCTTGGAGTTATAAAATCTTATACCAGAATTGAAGCTCTAGGCCTAGAACATAGAGAAATCTTGGTCAAATTTTGGTGGATCTGCGTGCATTACAATAAAGCAGAATATTCTGCGGTAGATTTATCTAAAGTAAAATTTTTCTTCCCGCTTACCGCGATATGTTATCACTCGATTTCTTGCTTTTAATATTGTTACCCCCTCCTGAAAATGAAAGAACGCCTCATGTACAAGATTAAGTCTACTTATAATCGCAATTACGAGAGAAAGTGTCGTGCAACATGCGACCTTGCATTTGCTCTCGCAGAAAGACCGTCGACGATGAAACATATAGGCATAAAATGATTGACGCATGTTGGCCGAAACTTTTGATATCGATATGTCCAGGCGCCTAATAGTCTAGTTCTTACAAACTGATCCCAGCAATATACAGCAGACTCGCAATATACTCAAATAACCATAATATATTGACCTACAAACTTTGAAAAATTTTCGCGCTTCGCGCGGCTAGTGGCCCGCGCGATGGTTCGTCAATGGAATGTGGCCCTTTTGCCGAAAAGGTTGGCCACCCCTGGCTTTTAGCAATATTTGACATCACTTAATTTAAATTAATCAAAAATAAATAGTGTATGAATTTGTAGGTGCCAATGATACAATGTAAGTATGGCGAACGGACAGCTATCTAGCGTGAGACGTCACTTTCCCTCTATTGTCCGCAACAGGGATTCATCATTAAGTCAACATGAACTTTATTCTTCAATAAAAAATTATCGACAGTACAAACTTATGAATTTCGACTACAACATGGTGACGTCATTTGTTTCATTGTGCCACGTTATATCCTATGCGTCATATAATTGTGAAATATAGCCTATAACATTCAAGAATTTTAAAAATGCACATCCCACTTTTTTCCTGGCTAATCTGCTGCCTTTTCGGAATGATTTTCCAGGAATGGAATGATTGCGCGCCCCGTTCCACGATTTGTAACCATGACTCGTGCGATGGATGCGAAGAAGATCACGGCTGGAAAAACGGCCACGGATTTAAATGCAGACGAAACGGATTGGAATGCGTGCTACCGCAACAGCTTCTACACGATGACATTTCAGACTGCGACGGCGGAATCGATATTTGCTTCAGTGGCGTCGATGAAACTTCAAGGTACCGGGACGAGTGTTTTGTATATGACTTGCGCAAGCTGAGGAATGGTAATTTAGCTTAACGTTAACATATATATTACCCAGAAAGGGTCAAAGCAGTCATTGTCGGTACTCAAGTAAAAGTAAAGGAACGCTGTAAATATCCTTAATTTCATTAACATCAGTTTCTTTTGCGGTCTTTTTCTCATATTACGGACGACTTCCATGCTGGCCCTCTCCCACCATCGCTCACTCTCGTTTTTCGTGTGTTCGCATCTTGAGTTTTTGCTGCCTACTTTCGGCTCGGCTCTCCTTCACTCTGGGCTTTTTCATGCACTGCAATCGCAGCATGGTTAGCGATGAGGAGTCGAGACCGTTCAATAGAAGTAAAAGTAGGGACTTACATGGCATGTCAAAACGGGTCCAAAATTAAGATCAGATAAGTATACTCGAGTAAGTATTGTTTCAAAAGAAGAAGTTCTTCGATGATGACCATCTCTGATATTATCCAACGTTGATATTTACAGAGGTGGGTTTATACAGAAATAGCAGATATACTAAATTAGAAATCTCACCCCTGTTCCGGACTTGAGTTTCAAATTCAAGTCTAAATCCAAAGACGATCATGATTTGCAATTAGGTCCAAACACGAATCCAGTAAAGAATCGTAAGTCCAAGTCTGCGCAAAATCTGCTGATCCAATCCAAACCGATGCTCGTTTCTTGTCTCTCGAATTTACAGACTCTAGGCATCGTTGATATCGTAAGTTATAAACAAACGCAATAAATGCCATGCCATATTGATATATTAAATTGGTTTAAAGTACGAAGGATTTGATGCACGCGTATCTGGAGAAACAAATTTCAAGGCGGAATCCAGTCGCTTGGAATGTGAGTTTCAATGCTATCGGAATCCGTACCGCAAACGATTTGTTTAATAAGTACTTGAAGAGACTTTTTGGGGTACAGAACTTTAATATACATTTCAATAATATATTCATATTACAAATATATTAAAACCCGAAGCTTTTCGAGGCAACGCTGTTCAGTGGTAATCGTCGGCATAAATAGAATTTCAAAAACTTGCATATAACTACATTGCATATAGCCAATTGTGACGTCATAGAAACAAAATAACATCAACCGCGAGCGCAGCTAGTGGCCAATTTTTAGCTGAAGCAGACGTTCCTTCTGCTAGCATAAGCGTGGTTGATTGATCTTAATGANTNTCAGGATTCCAGCGCGGACAAGTGGAAAAGTGTGCGGCCTCTACCCAAAAGTGAGAATCTGTCGTCACTGTAGTTATTGGCGAAAGTAGCATGCTCAGCTAAATGCCTGCCAATGGCAGAGTTCATTGCAACGGCCTGATTGTGTTACAACAGTCTCAGTTTCAGACGCCTGTTCCTGGGAATTTAATGTACGTAGTCTGATAACGCGCGGTACATGTTGTTTGATACGTTCCTGCAAGCGCTGAGTTGTTCTTCCTACGTACCGACAATCACAGTGGCACTTAAATTCGTAAACTATATTGCTTTGTTGAGAAGCGGGAAGAACATCTTTGCGCGTTGCAGGAAGTAGCTGTTTGGTGGTGAATACAACTCGCGGTTTGTCTGCACCTGATGTTGTTTTGTTTCTATGACGTCACAATTGGCTATATGCAATGTAGTTATATGCAAGTTTTTGAAATTCTCTTTATGCCGACGATTACCCCTGAAGAGTGTTGGCTCGAAAAGCTTCGGGTTTTAATATATTTGTAATATGAATATATTATTAAAATGTATATTGAAGTTCTGTACCCCAAAAAGTCTCTTCTTTGAAATAGCCAATTAAAAGGATGGCGAGATAATTTTCAAATTGAGTAGCCTGACCACGAAAAGGAAATGAACTGACAAGCAGGTAAAATACAAGTAAATATATTTCTCAAGTGATTGTCATATCTAAAAGTATTTTTTGTCGGACCAATTTAAATTTTCCGAAATCTATCCCAGTTATGCAGGGCATACCGATGTCCTCTGCCTTGATTTGAAGTTTTTACTCATTGCAAAGTCGCCATTCCCAAAATCTCATTCACAGAGACATCAGTTGCATTCCTCAGCAGCTCAGTATTCCAATATTTCTCTGCTACTTGACATTGACTGATCCAGTGCGTTGAAAATGGTGCTGATTGCAGTTGAAAATTGGCTATGCCAATGAATAGTATTTATGAGTTAAAAAAGCATTTCTCGTACTTCACATAAAGCATTAATACTAAAGCTGTTTATGTGCTCGAAACTTCGCGAGCTTCAGGAAAACTAGATTTTAACCCACTGAGCATGAAGAGAGGACGATAACTTTTGATAGGAAGAAGATCTGTCACGATGCCTATTAGTCTTATAATTCGCCTGTGAGAGTACTATAGGTGTGCTGCAGAGCAAATGATAAAATATCATTCAAGTATGAATATCCGAAATGAATCGCCGATACCATCCAGCATTCTCATAATGGGCATTGTTATTTAATTTTCGTCTCCACCACCCCTAGAATGTAGGTGTATGTATATTTTTGGAGGATATGACCTTTTAAAGTTGTCTCTGTTTAGTCGCTTAACACTAAAAGCAATAAAGGAGGAGGATTTTCCGAAAACGAGCATATTTAGGCGTCCTCGGAGGACATTTCAGATTACTGAAAAAAGAGAGCAATTCATCTCAAAAGAGGACACATGGTATCCCTTATAATGAAGTCATGTTCACGTCACACGGANAAGACTATTNATGAGCCGAAATGCCCGTATGCGCCACTATTTCNCACATCGGTGGTTCCCAACTTTTTNTGGTTGCGACTCCATTTACAATTTGAAAATGTTCNGTAACCCACCTCAAAATTTNGTAANCTGATAAGTAATTAATCANNCCCTTACTCACGGCCTATTTTGGAAGGTGANCCGTGGCAANGTTCAACATCTTCANGATCTCCGAAAAGAAACCAAACAACCCTTAGGTTGAGAACCACGGTCTTTGACTAAAGCATCCAAACGGCCTTAACCGACACTCAGAATATACAGATCTCTTATGATTGCGATTACAATTAAACTTATTTCAGTAAATCAATACACGGGAAACTAAATCGCGCACACCACGAAGAAAAAATTCAGGTGGGACAAATCTACCCAAAAATAAGTTATTGCTTGTGTTGGTTTATGAAAGAATTATGAGCTTCTTTCAAGCCTTCAAAATTCCGAACATGTGAGCATATTTTAACATATTCATCCGGACGCAGTTTGGACACTGAAATTCCGGACATGTCCTCGAAAATCTAAACCAATGACAACCCTAACCTAGTCGCCAGTTAGAATCTTGTTCGGGACGTTTACTGATGCTGGACGAAACTGATCGGATATAAATAACGGCTATTGATGGAACGTAAACGACAGAGATACATAGGATATAGAATGAATTTACCTATACGTGCGGGTAATTTTCTATGCCTTGTTGTTGTTGTTGCATAAGTTTAATATTGGTGCTCGACTTCTAATGGTCGTTTACTCCAGATCTATGATGAAAGTATTATACATCGTTTTATATCTTTGTAACTCTCGACCAGTTAGTAGGGTCAGAGTAGGCCTACCCACGGTGAGAGGATTGACAAGTAATGTTTCCAAGCGGAAAGAAACGGCGTCTCTTGTTTGGTCCCGCAGATACTGTCGAGGGCCTTCATATTTGATGCAGTGTATGACGTTATGTTCAACTGTTTCAGGTATGCCACAGCTTTCGCACTGNTCAGCATCGTGAATCCCTAATCTATGCAGATAAGAGTTCAGTTTTCAATGACCTGTTTGCAGAAGGATNAGNACAGCGTAGGCTCTTCTTGGCAATGANGGCACCGGGGCATGGGAACTCATGGTTCGGAACAAATTTGAGTATAAGGATTTCTCGGCATTGATACAAAACTCTGATTTCCATTGAGATTCGCAATGCTCTCGAATGACGNACTTGCATTCCCTCGCTGTAATCTCAATGGTCCTGCTNTGCGTATGCTCGGATNCCGCTTGCTTTGCTAGCTTGTCAACGGTCTCGTTGCGACTGATGCCTTTGGNACTTGGGATCCAAATTAAGGTGACTGAGATGTCATTGGAAGATAACACTGGTCTACACGATTTTTGCGCAANGACTTCTTTGGGTCAATTATACCTAATTTGGGGGCGCTGAATACGAATCTGGCGTTATTTTTTCTCTATCACATCACGTTCCTGAAATATTCTATATGTTGAATATTTCTACTTTTTCGAGGTACTCAAGTAGATTTTAGCCACTTGCAATACTGACTGGAGTGGTAATGTTTTACTACTAATTCAACATCTACGTGAACAGTATTCTGGATGAACTAATTTGGGTTTTGTAAATTTGAAAGTAGTTCATGGATAATATTGCACGACTATCATGAGTTAAATTGTCATAAGAAACGCGTGAAATTGCCTCTGGATCAAGATAATTGAATTTTTTTTCGAAGATTCTACCCAGGAGTGGTGTCATTACTGTCATTTTGCGTTAGCTGAGACGATACATCTTGCGGTTTCATATGTAGCCACTGTTGAAAGTAAGCGACCACCCTCACCGCGACCAAATATATTCAGATATTTACTGACTTTCAGTAATTCTCAGACCTTTAATTTCGTCTTCCACTTGAAATAGTTTTCACGTGTCTTAGAAATTACTACTTCCACTTGTAATTGAATTGAAATGTAAGGCGTTACTGGTGCTACTTGAGTAGCAACGCCGGTCACTTCGACCAACTCTAGCTCATAGTAAAATATTACGGCAAATCAGAAAGTGCCAAAAATGTCAAGCTTTTTGTATTAAGAAATGGGGTTTGATCATGCAAAACACTGACAAAAAGCCTCGAAACCATTTAAACACATCACTAGAAATTATCCAATGCTCATCTTTGGCTATGTTCTATCATAGAACACATGGTAATTGGTGTAGGCCACAGAATGTCCTATGTAGAGACTGATCGACTGTCCTAGAACCGATGCATATTTATTTCTATTGTGAAGTAACATGCACTTCAGGTTTCGTGTTGAGTTGTTAGTAAGCAGTCTCCATTCATCTGGTTGTCTATACTAGACAATGCAAAAGAAGCTCTTTATATCATGGCAATAAACCAANAGAAACNCAGCTCAGAAACAGTTTTCCTCGATTCCGATAAAATGTGACAGTATATGGAAACTGAGGAAGAAGAATTAGCNTGATGAGTACAGGCGGAGATTATTGATGTTAAACTCTTTCAAGTTATCATGATAAGCCATTTTTTCTTTGGAAAAGCAGACATCCTNTTTCTTTTACTGTTTCAAAACAAGCTCAAAAGGCCACATATTTGGGTCNTGTACNGGATTGAACAATTCTCTTTTGTATAATATACCAACAATACAATGTTTATTGTTTGCAAACTTTTANNTTTTACGAAAGAGCAGTATGCTGTCATTAAATGNNTTGACCGANTAAGTCTGCAGGANAGATGTACAAANATAGATNACGNAGGGAACTACATTAGGTACGGAGCTACTAATCACAANATTTAAACAAAGAGTGGTAGATAAAGATGATGACTACTACCAACTAGAAATAGTTGCATCCACATATAAATTAATGGGTCAAAAAGAGGTACTGATCGAAAAAAGATAGAGAACCACTCGATTCAAGTTCACCGAAAACTCAGTTATGCTGTTCTACAACAACCCAGATTTCATCATTATAGATGATTTCAATAACAATATGTGATCTGATGCTGTTGTACGCCCTCGAAAGCCGAAATTTGATCAATTTATGAAAATGAGAAAAATACATACCTAAAAAATCTGACGTGATAGAGAAATTATGAGCACAGAATCGGATTCAGCAACGTAATATTAGCCTGAGTCAATCATTAAAAGTTTTGGGGCCGATATGTTTTGAAATTTATTGTCCAGTGTAATTTATGGGTCGAAAAGAGATTCTTATTGAACGAAGCTAGAGAATCACTGGGTTCAAGTTCACCGAAAATTTACTCATTCTGTACTGCAACAACCCAGGTTTCATGATTGATGACTTCAATAACAATTTTTGATCTGTTGCTGCTGTATGCTTACCGTGATGTCACCAACGGAAGCCTAAATTTGATTACTTTATGATAATGAGAAAAATTCATACGGAAAAAGTCTGATGTGATAGAGAAATTCTGAGCACAGAATCGGATTCACCACCTTAAATTAGCCTAAATCAACCATTAAAATTTTCGGGGTCGATATTTTTTGAAATTTGTTGACCAGTGTAATTTATGGGTCGAAAAGAGCTTCTTATTGAACGAAGATAGAGAATCACTGGGTTCAAGTTCACCGAAAATTCACTCATTCTGTACTGCAACAACCCAGGTTTCATGATTGATGAGTTCAATGACAATATTTGATCTGTTACTGTTGTATGCTTACCGTGATGTCACCAACGGAAGCCGAAATTTGATTAATTTATGATAATCAGAAGAATTCATACGGAAAAAGTCTGACGTGATAGAGAAATTCTGAGCACAGAATTAAATCAGCCTAAATCAACCATTAAAATTTTTGGCACAATTTTTTTTCGAAATTTGTAGACCAGTGAACACATCTATGCCTGTTACAACACATCTATGCCTGTTATGTAAATAAGTCACAATAAGTCCCTACTAATTTTCGGTTAATTGTTAGATTATACCTATATGGAGCGAGTGAAATCATGTCAAATGAATAATCACGATATTTTTATGACCTATTTCACGAATGTTCGAAAAACTTCAATATTTAGGCGAGTGCATGCATGATATCCGAACGAGCTCTTTTTATCTGATACAATCTGTCCATGCTCCAGACAGAAATGAATTTATCCTGTATAAAACTTAATAGGCACTTACCAAATATTGGTCCGTAGTGAAGTGCGGGAACGATATCTGAAATATGTTGCTCTATTATCTCGTAATATTGACAGTAGTTTACTTATAATACACAGTCAACAATCGTTTATCAGATACCCCATTTATGAGATGTGGCGGTGCATGTTTTCTTTGAGTTCACAGCCTTATTATATGTTTTAGAAAATCCGTTGTACTAGATTGAGGATTTTATCCTTACGGTTTCCAATTTAGTTGACCGGCATAATTGTTTTTACAGCTTGTTAGAAAAAATTAATGTGACAGAAACTTAGCACAGTAACGGACATAGGTCAAGTCAAGTCAAAACTATAAAAATGGTATTGACTTGTGACTCGGAACCTTGTGACTTAATTACAATCCTGCTGGTTTGAAGGATACGCATGCCCATAAACAAACCAAATTCACTGTATTTACCCCTAAACATTTCACCCATTACGAGTAAATCGTAGCATTTTTACTGTTATACTATACAAAATAGATAATTAAATATGAGGAACACGCATGCTGTAGGCTACTCAGTTGTTCAAACAATGTGAACTTGATGACCTGTCCATCCTAAAATTTGTATTTTTTCACAACAGAAATATATTGCTTCTGTACCAATTGCGCATTCAGCCAAGTTGAATTACGAGTATTGAGCCATCCAGTTTGTCTTATCTATAATACGCATATGTGGCACGTCTTTGTTGACTTCAAAGTAGTAAATTTTCTACTGGGCGAACAAGGTGTTTTCTACGTTTGTGTGACCAGAATCCCACACTGGTGCAGGAAACACTGGTCAGAATGAACTGGTCCTCAAATTGGAATAGACAATGTAATCAATGAGCCCTTGGCACCCAGAGATGGAACTGTATTTCTTTCTCTACACATTAAATTAGGGTCAATGGAGCAGTTCCGTCAAGGCACTAAACAATGAGAGGAATTGCTTCAAGTACATCCTGCAGACAATTCCGTGGACTCCTAGATGAGAAGCCTTGGTATCTTTGATGAACCTCAGATTCGAATACGGATGAAATTTTCTCGTTTCACATGAACAGAAATGAGCTTACGGCATAACATTCCTTCAAATATGTAGAAAAAAAATTGCTTGGTAAATCACGAAGCCCCAAACTACAGCCAGTTGGTGCAATTTTGTTTTCTGAATATAGAAAACTTGGAATAAACATGTGCAATGAGCATCAAAGTTTACTTACTGTTCAGTGACCCTGATATATTTACCGAACATTTGTGGATTCGAGGGCAAGTCCTTAGGTCCCACCAAGACTCAAAAGCAACAAAAAAAAAACAGGGAAAATGCAATGAACGGTGAGAGACTACAACGATGGAACGTCTTGAGATACAGTCCAAAATTGTTCACGGGTTCAAATCGTACAAGACACAATTTTGATTTCAAGATTAAATATTCCACGCGACTTTGTTCAATTTACTATAGGTCTTTTATACGTCATACCACTGACGGAATTAATGCAACGATATTTCAGTATTCTATGTGGTTAGTTATCCGTAAAAGTCTTCAACCAGTATAAATTTAGTACCCCTAAAATGTTATTTTGCTGAATAACGTTTTTTTGACTGTCTTCGTTGTTTACAAATAACGATTCAATTGAATTTCCTAGATTTATAGTATAGGGCTGAGCTGTTTTTATACAGCGCACAAGGCTTAAATGCGACATAGTAGTCAAGATGAATCCATGGGTTATATCCAAAATTAGAGCAAATTTGAAAATAAAACTTGAGGATTTGAAATCAGTACCCTTCAGAACCCCAGAAAACAATCTTACTTTATCAACCTAAAACTATGTACGGACCCTTACAATGTACTACCTTTTCTCACTGTAATAGATGTGAGAGGTGTTTTTCATGTATCGGTCCTATACACGAGAGTTGAATCAAGTCATATAATGTCTCGAGACACATGACGTGGTCGAGTCATGCACATGGACTCGATTACAGATCGTTTCAATACACAGATTGACTCAAGTCGAGTCAATTCATTTCCATTTTTAAGAAAATGACTCGAGTCATGTCGAGCCAACAAAGAATTGCCACTCGAGCCATGCATGACTCGGATCATACAACAGTAATAGGCGGCGGCCGCTAGACTACCCAAAGCGATTAGCTGCCAAGTCCGTTTCGTATATAGCC
>ATSW01119461.1:0-10587 GCA_000444245.1 Botryllus schlosseri
AATTACCTCGCGGGCCACTCAAAACCTTCTCGCGGGCCACGGGTTGGCCGGCCCTGATATACAATGTTCTCGTTGCGGGTGGCCAGGGTCATTTTCTTGCAAACCATGTGCAATGTGCAAGTGTGCAACTGCACTGATCATTTGACTGCCGAAAAACAGCTTTTTTATACATGAATCGATTCTACAAATCACCAAGATTTTGGTGATGATGACGCCAATGTCAAGTACAAGGCCGGAGCGCATAAGCCTAAATTAGTTCTTCCGTCCCAGCAAGTTATTGGGTATGTTTTCCTCGTCTCATGGAAGCAACTTTGAATCGGCCTGAATGCCACATATATTACTTGAACTCACGTACAACGACACTGCAATACTTTGATTCGGTGCATAGCCACATAGACTATGTCCGAAAAGTATTAGAGTAAGTGCGGAAGCTCAACTGTTTGTCTTATGCCACGACAATTGCAAACCACACAGTCCGACATGCAGTTCAACTAAGCTACGACAACTTAGCCGTCTGCCAACAGAACACACAACCCTTTCTCCCATATCAACACTTTATCTTCGACTTCGGCAGTTAACAGGAAAAGGTAACGAGGTCGCGACTGGGTCAACACGGTTTCCAACTCGATACGAGGCGAGGTTCCGAATGGCGTGAAGTTGGTCTGGTGTATACGCGGCTATCAATCTATAGCACTTATATTCCACCGCCTTCCGCGATAAAATCGTTAACAGACGTAGTATAAAAACAAATTAGCTTTGAGAAACTTTGACAGAACACAGTGATCAGCATCATTACAACAAAACGGTTGATTGACATATTTATGCTATGAGGAAATAGTCACACTAGCGCAACTGGTAAGCGTTAATGAAAACAGGCATACCGAAGTACCGGTAAAGAGTACATTATTAAATAAGTTCTACGAAACACTTTTCTGACTAGATGTAAGAAGGCGATAGATACTATTGTTATTAATAGCAATATTTCGGTTTTATTGTGATATCCTGATTTGATGGCGGGCATTTGCCGACTCATCGCAACGTGAACAGAACATCAGAACAATGTTCAACATCAACGAACAGAAGGCTGTTTCGACATGTGTGCCAGACTCAACTGTAAAGTAAAATGTCACAGAGCAATCCCGGTACAGTTCACAACGAGAGCGTAGTTAGATCAGATGTCTTAGTCAGCGGATTGATGTCATAGTTACATTGTGATGTTATTGATGATGTCAAAGCAATAATTCACACGAAAAGATTTTACATGTATTGGCGAAGCCCTGGCTTCCTTCAGGATTTAAGAATTCTGCGGATTATCGAAATGTCTACGAACTTTCCGGACTTTCACAGATATGGATTTTCTTTGATATCCGGTGGGGAGCAGTCGGACGGATAGACAGTTAGGCACTTTATATCGCGCGCGATATAAAAAATGTGTGATCAAAGTATTCTCCTAAATTTGGCCCACGAAATCGATTTTGGTATTTATGGTTTATTTTATACTATTCAATCCAGTTCTGTAAAGGTAATTAATCCTGGTGAGAGTGGGATGGATTATTTTGGGATATAATGTTCTGACTCCAGAATATACAATTTAATAGTGTTATTTAATGTTTGTATTATACTGATATATACCTGGCACTCCATTAAAGTTGTTATTGGTTAAGTTGTTATGAATGGTAAAATGGCTGGTTTCGACTTCGCTTGCGAATCAGAGGGAGCAGAGGCGCGCCCTTGAATTTTAAATGATTTTAATTATTCATATAACTTCCATTGGCAAAGTGACATTTTACATAGATCTTCGAGAGGCCTACGGTTAACGCCGAGAATGCGCAATTGTATTTCACGCGATGCGCTGATTTGGTACAACCTATCGTTCTGATGCATAAATCTGTTTCGAAATCAGGGAATCAGCCCATGGCAGCTAACAATGGATCAAATGCAAACTCTCAACTTCATTGAAATATTAATTAATAGAGCTACTTTAGAGTTACTTTCTTATGTATCTATCACGAGGGCAGTATGTTGTGTATCAATGCGTTTCCAATTTCTATGTGGCGCTATAGTATGATTTGAGTCAGTTTGGTATTGTCTTCACACCTTTTACTCTGGAGTCTGGATGTCATTTAAACCATTATGCCGTATGCTAAAGACCTAGCAAAGTATGCAAACTGACCCACACCTCGTGCTGCCTTTGAGTACTCTCACGAGTACAGTCTCTGTTGGAATTCCACTTCATTCGGGCACCAGAAAAAATAGAACAGCATATCGATAATGGAATAAAAAGTAATAAATTTCTCTGGGTAGTCATGTAAAGGTATTAGGTGAAGGGGAATCCGACACCGGAATAAAACACAAAATTCCTAGTCAAGTTCAAAGAACACTGGCCATCGATTCAATACTTTTATCAATCCGAGTCCAGAGGCTTATACTAAATTGCGTTTTCTATGAATAATTAATCGATATCGAACATTGTCATTTGTCATATCACCGGCATGTACAAGAGAAATATGGATCTGAGTGGAATATACTTTGATTTCGACTTTACTCCAGTATCGTATTGGAAAACTTCGAAATCTAGAGAGAAACGAGTAGTTGACTGATATTAAAAGACTTTCAACAATCCCCATAAGGATAACACAGCTGGCGGTGGGGTGGGTGTATGCGTATGGATGACTCTATTCCTATGGTATTATGCTCCAGTCTCACTGAAATTTTATATGTAACAGTTGAATAATAATACATACTCGACGGGCATAAAATACAACATGCATTGCAAGAACCTCATATGTCTGCATCAGTCTAACTAATAATAATAGTCCTAATAGTCGATCTTTGGTTAATTTCCTGGCGGAATTCGTGGCTTTCGCAATGAATAATATCAACGCTGTGGCAAGGAAGTGAGGATCGCTCAAACTGGATCTTTCGAAAATGTCATNNGTGGCACTGCTATCTCCTCTCTGACTACAGCCAAAAACTATTCAATACAAACAAAGCTACAATGAAGTAAAGACCCTTTATCAGGGATGCTTGCTAAAATATTTGACTGCTCGGATTATGCCTGTACTATGAGTTATATTTCTGAGAGTACTTAGAGAAAGTGAGCAGGTGGGTGTTAAGTGCCAAGCGAGATAACACAAACGTGCTAAATTTGTAATCGCAACCACGTTGCACGCGGGCTTTAAGGTTGAGCCTGACGATGAGACCACAATTCAACAGGAAATACAATACAAAATCTTACGCCAGGTACTGCAACTTACCTTTCCTGCAACGATACAATGCCTATCATTCGTACATATTCAGGTTCTCTGAAGGAAACTAAAGGGAACATAATGTTGCTGAGGTAAGATCAAGTTATGAAGGAATCCTCTCACGTGAATATTCCTTCCTCCATCGCACTAGAACTTATTCAACTCTGGACTACATATCAATGAAGAGGTCAATAGTTAGGCAAAATTTGATACTAATCCCAATTGTTGTTGCTGTTGTTGAGCGAAGTGAAAGGAATAACCAGTATTACGTAACAGTGAAATTACCGGAAGTCAACTTTCTCTGCGGTTTCCTTATCCATAGTAGGCACAGAAATGACTTTCTATGATCAATTAAAGGCTTGTAACGCGATTGATTTCATAAACAGAGATTATAGCCGACGATACTACGAAGACCGGCACAATCCTTCGTTAAATACAAGAACGCATAAGTAGATGCCCATTAGTCACGTGTATTGAAAGGACTTAAAACCTCTCTAGTATATGAGTTGAAGAATCCCTGTGCAAATATTTGCAGAAACCATAAATTGATAGGGCAAACTGTAGAGGTCTGCATATTGAATATTCATTTTATATGTCGAGCGGCTTATACGCAATCCCTGTTCCTTCGATTCATTGGATTAAATCATATCACCAACTTGTAGGAATTGGAGTAATAAACAATTCACCTACAACAGTTGTCTTGCATAACAGATTATGTCACCTTGTAAGTCTGATCTCAAACAATCTAGCTGGGTAGTAATGACTCGAGTCATGACTCGACTCGAGTCACGTTTTTCAGATGACTCGACTTGACTCGAGTCATTTTCTCAAATTACGAAAATGACTCGACTCGACTCGAGTCAATTTGTGTATTGACTCGACTTGGACTCGAGTCATTGCGCATGACTCGAACCAAGTCATATGACTCGAGACTCAGACGGCCAAGACCGACGTTTTATTGTAATTTCGAGGAATAGTAAAGTAGGCCTAATCACACTATTGGTATTTCGTCTATTGGTATTGGTACTTGAAAATGCTCCCAGAAACTGCTAAAAATGACGAAAATTAGTATATTATAAATGCGAACCATTCGATATCAGCAAACAGAGTTACAAAAAGTGGATTTAACAACCCTTTAACTGGAAATTGGGCAGTCAACACAATGACTTTGACTCGACTCGAGTCATAATACCATGACTCGGACTCGACCCTCTGCTCGGGGACTTGTACTCGGACTTGACTCGGTGGTGAATNGAAAATGACTCGACTTGACTCGAGTCAAAACTANAAAACTGCAATGATTGACTTGTGACAATCGGAGCATTGTGACTTGGTTACAACCCTGCAATCTAGTGTGCGTAGACCAATGGCATGTCCGATTGTCCAAGTGAGCATTGCAACCAACTACATCCGGAACCCCAGGGCTATTCTGTGTTCTGCACGTATGAGGGGTAGGCCTAATATATTTTATTCCTGAGTAATTGCCGTAGCAGACAGCACTATTGCCGGCCAGATACCCCTAATGTAACAGGTGAGTGCTCATTTTGATCATCTGGCATCAAGGCTACTTGAATTTATTCACGTTGAATAGGGCTAATCAGACTATAAAGTCTGATTCTCCACCGGTGTCAAGTGACACACTGGCGTGAACAGTGGACATATTTCCAGAAAACTATTTCAATACCGCCTGGAAGATCATATTCGCTGAATATTTTGTTGCGGCGCATATTTTCTTTAAATTTCGATGTGTCTCAGTAATAAATATTTCAAATTCACTAATTCAATCTATAGGTCTGAAAGAAACTCAAATTACTATCCATGAGATTGAAGTGATCTAAATCTAAAAGATGAAACATGATGATGCATGGCCTAGTAGGCCATGGATGATCTTACGCCAGTTACGGTTTCATTGACACTCAACTGCATTGACATCGCTATGGCGGCTAGCGCCTTCGCGACTGTTACGGCGGACCAGTACCCGTGGTTCAAACTTTAAATAATAGTGTTACCAGTGGTTAATTTTAAGATTCGATTCTCATTATATGTAGAGCTCAGTTAAATATAATGAAAACCTTATTTACTACAGCAGAAGTGTTTTGAGTGTGTGGGTGGGATCCAGATTTTTAAGGAAGCAGACTTCTCTGGATTAGTTCTCTTGAGTCATGAACGGACCCCGATTGAGCTGGTCTGTATCAGTGGACAAAACATTTTCATGTCTCGACTTCGATATTGAAGTAAATCAGTGCATATCAGAAAAAATGTTTACAGAGGGCTTGTGGTGTGGAATATATTTGTGTGAAATCACCATACTAAATATTTCCCGCTTGTAGACATAGACATCGCCGGTCTCAGCCTGTAAAATTGGGTAGGGGTCGTTAGTTTCTCAAATTTTTAATTTGAAGCTTTGTGAGGTCAATTCTGTACCTTGGGTACTCCTACGATTGTAATCTCTTACGTGGTATTATAATTTTAACCGGTTTTTAACCATAGACCACTAATGGCCTGTAATTCCCCGTTGTCGCTAACTAGTACACAATTTAAATAGCAAAAATACTGAACTCATCAATTCGCGTCGATTTGTGTTGATCACGGATATCCACCTACAGTCCGTGTGTAAAATATGAAGATTTACCTCAGACTTGAATTTTCGTAACAGGTCGAGATACCGGTATATACACTAGAGTGGTTAGCTCCCCCATTCAACTCACCTTCCGTAGAACTCTAATCCATCGCGAGCCGTTTGATCCAAAGAAAAATCTCCAGAAAGAGTCGGTGTAATGTTACTGTCTATTCTACGTCTAAGCGGATAAGACGCGCCGACGTTAATTAGTTGGAGGTATCGCGTGTCGGTAGGCATCAAAATCTGTGCGTAATACACTGGATAGTAGCAATCCTTTCCTGGTATCAAAATTACTGGATCCCTGAGCCCCCGTTACACTTGTCGCAACTAACAAACATAATATATGCGATGGATCGACATGACACCACAGAGGTATCAAATCGTCCCTCGAGTGTATTTGCAAGATGTATGCGCTTATGATGGCGGTCTTTAATACCTCGTCTGCATAATGAAGCGTCCCACTGGGAAATTAGTTTCTTCCATCCAAATGGCAAAGTCATTTTTCTCGTTATCTTCCAAAGCATGAACAATCCTCATTGATCATACCAGAGTATTTTGCAGCGAGTGTGCGAATAAACTATCAGATTCGATGATGTGTACTCAACTACTCATTGTTGGAATGTGACATCAGAATATCGTGGATTTAGAATCGTGATTGTGTAAAATCGCATGACTGGTGTTGAGAGCACAGTGCAGTTGAAATAGTTTTGAAATGTACTATGTTGGCATTTTGTGATTTGGAATAAAGATCGGCGGCTGACTGAGGTCGCTAAAAAAAATTGGCAGTTGAAATAAAAGGGATGGATAATGCTGTTACGGTACTGCGGAATTTCGAAATAATTACAAAGCCGGATGTCTACCGGATTGGACAATATATCATAGCAGTGAGTTACCATACAGCGCTTTTATTATTTGTTGATGGTTGAAATGTAATCGAGATACTATGCGAAATTTCTCAGCACCGTTTGGGCGAAGGTGTAATTTCCTAGATAATGACAACGGCACCGCAGCATTGTCTAAAATCATGTTTGACAACATTGGCCGGCTATTCATAAGTTTTCTGTTACTGTTTTGCCATGTAACCGCTCGATTCTATCCCGTTCGATGTACACGATAAAAAATGAGGGCGTCCGATCGGGTACATCCAAGCTCGATTGTACGAAACAATCATTATGTTGACTATTACAACAAACCTAAGAAAGACTCGCGTTATTTCTCAAGCTGGTCTGGGTAGAGCGTGTTTATATACGAAATCCCTACTCGCCCACGCAAAACAATACACTCAACGCCACTATGCGTCATTATATTTTGATTACAATCATAATTTTTCCCCGAAAAAAGAGGGAACATGGCCAAGAATCAAATCATGCCGTAGTTATGCATTCGTGAATATTTAATATACCGTATATTTTGTATATCCTACGCAGCCATGTCTCATTCATGGCTTTGGCAATGAGCAAAGTAACCGGTGCACATGTGTTGGTCAGCAACATGGATTATTCTGGACGGAATTTGACGGAGAAAAATAGTCGGTAAAGCCGTGGCGTCGGAAATTCATCACATACGTTACCAGAATGATAGCGTCATAATTAGGAATGCATTTCCAACAAAAATAAATTTAAAACAACCTTTTTTAAAACACGTTTTTTGTTTTGTTATCCATGTCTTAAAACACCATTTGTTTTAAATGCAAAATTAGTTATAATTGCCAGAACCGAAAATTTGCAGACAAGGTCGCTTTTGTTTCGTGTTTGTGCCAGTGGTAACAGATTACAAAGTCTTCTTTTATTCAGTCGGGAGCTTCTAGGCCAGGGTATACCACTACCGGCCATACTTACGCAAGTGGTTTTGTTTTAAGGCCAGTCCATTTTGAACACTTCTGAGGCAGTGAAATATTAACATCGTATCTGTTAATCGTTGTCGAGAAGAATTCAGCTAAATTTTCATGGATGTTGTACTGCTGGGATGTACAGTACTATGTACAGACAGTTTCGATAGTGCTCTACTTGAAGTATTGGTACCTGTTTTTCAACATGTGTATTTTGAAATGTTGAGCATATATATAAGATATCCATAGCATTATTGGGTATTGGATGGAGCTCCCCGCACTATTTCTTTGACTATATGCTTCAGCACTTTCCAACAACTCATTTGACTTATCGAAATAGTGATTTTGATCCTTGCTGAAAATACTGCTGCTATTTTTCGAAGCAGAATTTTACGGAAGTACTACTCCTGCAGCATACAGATATCGAATCAGCGACCATCACCCGTGCGAACAGCGATCGTTAAAGACAAATGGCCGAGGAATTTTACTTCGATTCAAATGTTAGGTTTCGGTTGACAAATATAGAGAAAAGAAGTTGCATTTTCCTTTGCCATAATCGTGGTCTTCGGCCAAGTTGAGATCCATTGGAGTACCGTTTATCGATTTTCGTAATTCGTTTCTTGTTTACCACATTAGTGAGTACTTTATGCTTGACCCAGTAGCGCCATCTAACAGTATACAATCATGGAAAATTAGGTTCTATTATCATCTGGTTACTATTGAATACGTCTCTTGTCGTCGGGTGCGTCAAGAGTTAAATTCCAGATAAGCACTCGACCTACCGTATGGTTAGATTTTTGAATCTCTCTATAGGGCAAATTCGATAGTAAGATGCAGCGACATTAATCAGTTATGTGTGGCACACTCAACATTCAAGGTTGAATTAAATCAAACCAAATTAGGCCATGATAATCGTGTTTCAAGCAAGTGAGTAGAAATAGAGTGCAACACGATTATGGATAGTAAAAGAAATGTCATAGAAATACCACTATGCAGGGCTATTTTTAAGATCCTCGTTTTAATTTAACAATTAGTTAGCTAACATTTGTAGCCCGAGGACGGTGTTTCATAAATACTTTCTCCTATACTCTCTTCGACGCTGCAATATGTTCTCATACATTAAGACTTGAAAAAAATTTCAAGTTGGAACGAACTAATATCAACTACGTCAGGACTGGGCAAAGTATTCGTCGGTGAGCTACATTCACGTATTCGCATGTGGGCCACGCGAATTCAGAGGTGGTCAGGGTCAGTTACGAAGTAGGGCTACTTCTCTTTTTGCAGAGTACGAAAGTATTGTTGTTTCAAATTGTTTAGGTATTTATAATATCGCGACTACTATGGCTATTTATACAAAGCCGATATTCCTTTATGATTCCTGATCTGCCGACTTCTAGAACGCCCCAATCCCAGCTCAAGTACCCATTGCTTGTCTGTGTTCAACTACCAAGGACACAGAAGGAACGTTTGTGCCAAGATCAGCTTATACACTATTTGTCTCGAAAGATATGCAATCTGTGTCAAAGTCATGGTGACGATTCTCAGGANACTTGCAGATTTTCACAGACGAGTCGAAGACCACGATATGCACTTCGGCAGCATTTATGTATCGCTAACAATCAATGGCACAACGTATATCTATGATGTAATAATTGAGGTCCTTCGCTGCTTCTCAGTAGTTCTATTGCGATCATGAAATAAGAACAGGGTACAATACCCGCGGTAATTTTGGTTTGGGGTGGGGTAGCAATGAATCTACAATGTTCTGCCATCACCGGTCCGCCGTGAGCGTGACTCGCCGAACAGAATTGACTTCACAAGCTTCAAATTAAAAATTTGAAAAGATGGCGACCTTTTCCCAATTGTCCATTCATATAGACTAGCTCAATCTGCGTCCGCTCATGACTCAAGAGAATTAATCCATAGAAGTCTAATTCCTTAAAGATATGGTTCCTACCCACGCACTCAAGACACTCCTGCTGTAGCGATTAGGGTTTCCTTTATATAGAACTGAGCTCTATAAATGGGTCATTCTCATTGCATATAATCAGAATGGTATATGGGTCATTGGAATCTTAATTTTACCACTGGTAGCACTATCATTTAATGTTTAAACCACGAATAATGGTTCGCCGTAGCAGTCAAGGATGGTGGACTTTCAACGGAATATTAGCTTACGTCTTAACGGTTAGGCCAGACTGGACAATGTATTCGATTTCTAACTATTACTACATTGATATTGAGAAGAGTGTAAACCGTATTATATAGGGTACTTGCAACCGATATTGCCCCATAAACAAGTTTTACAGTCGTCAACACCCCCATCGCACGGATTTGGTTTTCATGCTACAATAAACATATCAAATCAAGATGGATCCCGTTAGCCTGCTAGATTTTTGACATTAGACAACGAAGTATTCTTTATATCAATTTTCTTTTATTGGTTGTTGTTGTTGTTTATTAAAAAGAAAGATTTGGCGCTTTTCACCTGTTGGTCTTTTGCACCACGACCAAGAATTGCGTAATAAATGAAAATCAGTCTATGATGGAGTACGTATTGAATAGACATTTAAAAAAAAGTAGCATTTCAGTGATACGAAAGAATATCAAGGCAAGAAAAGGGAATTTACAGAGCAGTTGAAAAGGACACATTCACGGCTATTCACAAATTACGGTTGCAGGATAACACAAATTCGATTGTAAAAGGGATGATTCGAACCTCCGTGAGGATAATTTCAAGGCGGAAATCAATATTCAATTCAGCACATTTAGCAATGAGAAAAGTACGATGAAAATCATATTTTGAGCAGTGGATCAAAAAATGTTCAGTGGTTTCAGGATTAGAGCCCGACCGATATTGGATTTCTGAGCCGATACCGATAAGACCGATA
>ATSW01119493.1:0-10059 GCA_000444245.1 Botryllus schlosseri
AACCAATCAGGTTGCAGCGGGATGTAAACAAAGAACAAGCCCGGGCGAGCTTACTATGAGCTCTTATGGAAAAGGGTTGAAAAATAAAGGTTTTTAGCAAAATGACATTCAATTGGGGATTTCTGGCTTTGATGAAGACCAATAACGTAGAGCTAGTGTTATTTGCAGTTTCATAAGCTAGAATAAACCTGAATGGTGCTAAGTACGCATCAACATGGTGTGTTCAAATGCATGGGTTTTCGACAAATTTTCGAATGAAGCAAGCATTGTTGTTTCTTGTCATTCATATACTATAGCATTGCAGTATTGCAAATTTTGACGATTTCCAAGCCTCAGGTCTCAACCAAGATTTTTAAGCATATGTTTTGTTCAGAAATATATGTTACAAACATATAGCTGCATACCCACATATTACAATTTTTGTACATATTTCATTGAAAGTTATGGAGATTCTACCGGATTTTTTTGATTTGAGTGGTACAAAATTTTCTTCCAACACCGCGGAAAAAGCTACAAAATATTTCATGGAGCGCTACGTACACAACTTAGAGATAAAGATTGAGGATACCATCCACTCTTATTGCGGAAGTAATATTCTAGTGAGCGGGAGATGTTATCGCAGTATGCGGAAAAGTGAGATACCACACTCAATGGAAATAAAAGTTTTCAGAAAATCGATTGTTGATTCGTCTTGCACGTGTAAAGCAGGGTAAGTATGGACACAAACGTTTCTTCAGAGACTTGCAATAGATATTTTTATCATGATCATGATTTATTTTCAGACTAGGTTCTGATATATGTTCTCATGCATATGCATTAATCAAGACAGTCCAGTACCTGAAGCTACAGGGACTGAAAGACATACCGAGTGATTTGTCGTGCACAAGCATGCCACAATCATGGAATGTTCCACGTGGGGAAAAAATTCAGCCAGCATCAGTGAGCTCGATCGTGATTGCCAAGCCATCTCTTGATCGTACTCGCAACCCCTCAATTCCATCTGCCTCAAGGTATATTTTGGTACATATGAAGCCTTCAGCCTTACAACACTCCACTAAACATTTATAATCCTAGAACATCTGCACCTGGCAATCTGTTCGTTCAACAGATTGGGCAACTAAAAGAACTTCAAGGAACACCACTGGAATATATCGTGGATAGAGATGTACCATTGGTACCCACTGACCACGGCATCGCGCAATTAGGATCAGTAGCATGCTATCAGGTGATGAAATTTTTTATTTATGATCTTTACAATGAAACTGGAACTTGGAGTATTGCAGAATAAGTACTGTCATTTAATTTAGTTTTTAATCAGTTTATCTTGAAATAGAGTGAGCAAGGCACAGATAGTCCATATTTTGTTAAGTTGATACACGATGCTGCAAGGTATGACACTGGTCAAAATTCGGTACTCCTTGATTCTTCCAATCAGCCGTTCAATATGAATTCGGTGTCTCGCAATTTTTCTTGTTGTTGAACAGTCGGGGCCTGGCATTTGACGGTTTGCAGAAGCACGTGGAGGAATATTTAAATTCAGATTTAATTTCTTGATGTCAGACTCAATTGTGAATCCCTTGTCTGCCATAATAGCATCTCCCGGAGCAACATACCCCAAGTCCATCATTTTCTTCAATTGTCTGTAGAGTCCGCATTGCTCAGTAATATTTTTATCTGAGATACTGCCTGTGAAGAGTTCACCGACAAAAGTTACTGCACCACTTGGGTCACAACCCACCAAGCCTTTTAAAGTTGTATGTGATTTATAGTCCGAATAGAATTGTGATTGCAGTCGCAATGAGCTTGGGGTTTGAGTCTTCAGTTCGGTACAGTCAATAATCATTATAGTTTGTGGAAATTCACGAATGAATTCCAACGGTGCATTTTTGAGAACCACATCTCTATGTGGCCAAATGGAAATTTTAATTAAGCAGCTATACATGTGGTTCACCCACTGGTTAAAGATTATGCTCACAGCATTAATAGATATTTGAAATCTGTAGGATAAGTCCAGCAATTGTAAATTTCTCCTCAGTCTTGCCAATGTTAATAGCAGATGGTCTGCACTACCATGCAGGGATAACTCAAAGCGATTATCCGGATACTTCACATTACCATCACAGGTCAAAAGTTTGTGCAGTGCCGAGAAAGAATTTGGATGTAGTCCAGTATAAAATTTCATGAGTTTTTCTGAATCTTTCGACATCATGATGCTCTGATAACCGAATTTCACTAACAATAGTTCGTTTGTTAATTTATGATTTTCCTGTAGCAGTTTTCTGTTCTCGGCTTCCAGAAGTTGTATTCTTGCATTCTTCTCACCCATTTCATCTTTCAGGCAACAAATCTGTGCAGCTTCACATAAGATGTCCATCGAGCCTGTAGAAAACATATTCTTATTTTACAGAGCAATGCCACTGTGCAGGCACCTATCAGGGCACACTCATCCGACTCATGCAACGTGTCACCACTACCAATAGCATCAAACATCCGCCTGCCTACTGAATATAATCCTCTCAAGCAGTTTCAATCCATCACACACTCTCAAGCAACAGCACTGGAACGGAATACTAGGAGGCAAACATTAAGCCGATTGTGGCACAAAGAAAGGAAGCTTCGTGTGACTGCATCTCAGTTTGGACTTATTTTGAGACGCAGAAGTGTTCCATCTAAACTATTTCTTGATTCAATATTTAAGCCTCGCAAAGTTATTGCTGCATCAATTAAGTATGGTCAGGCCAATGAACGAAAAGCTCGGCAACAGTACTGCAGATTGAACACTGTCCACACTCATGACTGTGGCTTGGTAGTCAATCCTGAATTCCCATTTTTGGGTGCCACTCCTGATGGAACAGTATGTGATGGTGATGAATTTGGAATTCTGGAAATCAAGTGTCCATATTCTGCTAGGGAAATGTCAATTGAGGAAGCTGTAGTCAAAATGAAAATTGACTGGCTTACTAAATCCTCCTATGCTACTTCTACAAAGAACATTGTCAGCCATACCTGCGCAACAATATTTAACTATATACTTGTATATTGTTTTGCATATTGCACAGATAAACTGAAAACTTCTGACTTTCTACAATGTTATTTGTTGTGTAAGCATTAGCATGATTTTCCTTCTAGTATAACTAGATTTATTACTCTCAATGGGAACAGTGGTTCTAAATATGTGAGTAATAACCTTTAAAACATTTATTACTAGGGCAAGTTTTTGCAACTTTTTTGCAGCTTCTGACAGCTTTCTAGATACTCAGAATCTAGGTACAATGACGTCGTAAGCTGTTTGGAGGGACTTTATAATGCAACTTTTTGCAAATTTTCTCTATTTTCCTACCAATTCTTACTGCAACTTTTTTCAAATATTGCGTCAAAATGTAAAGGAGTGATTTAAAAACTTGCCATAAACTATTTCTAGTATGGTTCAATTCTCTTTGCTTTGCATAACAAAGAGCTATATGATAGGTCAGCTGCATCTCACTATGTTAACTNTGACACAATGGCTTGCAAGCAAGAAGTTCAACTACCCCTCCCAAGCACGACCGTGTCNGAACACTATGTAAATAGATCGCTTTAGTAATTATGTCGGTCAGCTCTNAGATAAATAATTTCCCATTTCACGGCGAGACCGCCGAAAATTACATTTTCACTGGGTCACCTTATTCAGGCTATTGATTTTGTTAAAGTCGCCAAGGAATAGTTTTTCTGCTACGCCTTGAGTCAAGTTTGCAGACCTAGGGGGGTTGGGTATCGCTATGTTGTTTGGCTTTTTTTGGGGAAAATTATTCCCGCATTGCGTAATTTTCTTTCTGTGTAGGTGTACCGGGAAAAAATATAATATTTGGCGGTCTCGCCAGAATGTCCGTGAAATGGCAAAGTAACAAATTCTACGGCTCTGCACAAACTAAGTTATACAGCAGAACCTTTGTAGTATCTCTAACCCTACTAATTCAACAAAAATCATAAATGCAACTTTTTACTGCAACTTTTCTTAAAATTAAGTGCAACTTTCTCTCGATTTTAGTGCAACAAAAACTTGCCCTATTTATTACATATGTAAAGTTACATTTCAGGGGGTATTTAGATAATTGTTTCTCGATTGCATTCCAACAATACGTTGATAGCTACTGATATAGCTCTAATTCCACAGTTACTTGGCTGACTAGGGTGATACTCTGAATGAGCCATCTCAACCGTCTCCGCTGCTCTCTCATGTACTTTGTTAGCCTCGTGCTCATCAGGCTTATCTTGGTTCTTGCACATAAGGCTTGTACTGCTGAAAACGGATGGTAAAAAGTAATAACATTGTATCACAAATAGTCTTACTGCGTCTTGCTAAGAATATAACGCCTATTATCAGAGGTGGTCAAAGTAGTCAAGTAAGCTACTCAAGTAGAAGTAGCGACGATAAAATCTACTCAAGTATGAGTAGAAGTACTTCTTCCATATGCCATCTAAAACTACTTGATGTAGAAGTAGAATTGACTGACTTTTAATCTACTCATGTAAGTAAGTATTTTGAAAATAGTCGTCATTCGTTCACATTGACTGTGAAGCTGCAAATGGAGCTATGCGGAAAAGGCAGACAGCTTGATTCGTATTGATGCATCCCAGGTGACTGGAACCATTAGCAATCCGGTACCTAAATTATAATCCCTGATACTTGTGAAAACATATTTGTCACTCCATTACTACTGTGCGCGAAGTGCAACAAATTTTCTCAGCTTTACTTGACTTTTACGAATATTAAATGTTGTTACTCCGTGAAAACAGTCCCGAAATTCCTAAGGCTATCTTTCGTATATGAGGGATTAAACTACTTCTACTTGACAAACTGAAAATAGCGTAAAGTAAGTAAGTATATTACGAAGTAGAAGAAGAGACAATCAGATCTATTTGAGTAAGTACCAGAAGTAGAGGAAAACTACTTGATTACTTTCAAAAAGTAGAAGTACTTCGTTACTGACCTCCTCTGCGTATAATACAACATGCTATTTTGGGGACATATAACCCTACTCTACTCAATCACCTGTCCCCCGCTTTACGTCTCTTCCTTGAACGAATTTCCTTACCATCATGTGGGATTGGATAAGGCTACTGCTCCGACGGACCGATCTGATTGTGGAAATGCTAGGGGAAGGGAAACTAGAACAATAAACCAAACATTGGTATAGATTTTTGGATAATGTACCTTGGAACACAAGTATGTGCTTTTGCTGATCAAATCAGGATTCAGCTGATTATGAGGACGTCCACAGGCCTTTATCCAGATCTTGCATTCTTCCATGCGTGTTTTAGGCTTTGGAAAGGGTATGAAGTGTACATCAGGATCACGGTCGGCGTAGCGACTATCACTGTTACAGCGGCCATAAGAGCAGTGTTTATGCGGCATTTATCCAAATAAACTTATTAAACGAGCTATAACAAAAAGAGATTGAGGATTTTAATCGGAAACGGATCATGTTACCAATCATATATTATGTAGGCCTATATGATATTTAATGATACGGTACCGGTATAGGTAGCCAATAGGATTTTATAAATACTTCGAGCCCGCATAGAGAAAAACACAACCTATTCTAACTACACCCACCACTTACATATGTTATTCAGTACCGCAATCCAATATATATAGCAAACGAATAACAAGAAAAACAATGTTTGCTTCATACGAAAAGTTGTTAAAAATCCATGCATTTGGACGGACCATGCTGAAGCGTATTGCCACCATTCGTGTTTATTCTAGTTTAGAACACTGCAAATACATACTAGCTCTACGTTATTGCTCTTCATCAAAGCCAGTTATCCCCCATTCAACGTCATTTTGCTTAAAACCTTCATTTTTTAACCCTTTTCCATATGAGCCCATAGTAAGCTCGCCCGGGCTTGTTCTTTGTTTACATCCCGCTGCAACCTGATTGGTTCGTGTCAAAGGTCACGTAAGTGTCTATTGATACCCGATTCATCAAATTTAATTCTCGGCAAGTCGGTCGAAAATCACCGTCAAATTGCCTGTAGCCAAATGGAAACTGTGACGTGATACAATTTCATTGAACCGTGCGATTTGCTTGTGTCGACACCATATAGGACACTATGCTTTCACTGTCTATTCTCTCAAAACCGCGCATAATAAAGAAACGGTGATTTACTCTCTCCTATTCATAAAATTACCGAGCAACNGGGGCACGATAGCTCTGTGCCCTTAAGGTGTGATGTAACAATCGTATCTATAGCTGAANTCTGTTACCGTCATATGCGTTTAGTCGACCTTTGTTGGTATAGGTCGATTTTAATGNNGTTTCACACCATGAAAACTCTTGAAACTTGTTATGTCATGTCGTGATGGTGGTATTTAACACTGCCCCAAGTTTCAGGGTTTCTACTTAAAGATTATACGCAAAGCCGGTATTGGTCTCTATTGATTTTAACGATGCTCCTTACCTAGATCCGTCATAAGCTTTTGCANGGTATGTCTTGATTTTAGTATCGAACGCTGTGCCAAGTCTCAAGGTTGACACTCAATGATTAGGGCAGTAATTTCGTTATCAAGGTCGAGTATGGTAAAGATGTGCTCCGATCTGACACTTTAGCCTACNACACATTGCGGATTTCACGCAAAAGCCGGTGTATCTGCNGTAACGTTAAGTGAGATGATGATATCATTCTCAGTTTGCATTCAAATATTTACTTTGATCGTATATTCTCCAATGTCAATTTCACCGTGAAATTGTGGCCTTCAAGNCATTTGCGTACAACCCCNCCGTCACTTGATCAGCCTATTCCTCAGTAAATTTTACGCAAAATTCGGTGTTGGTCTGTTCGCATTAATTTTGACAGTGTNCCATACCGAAAAGGGCCATGAGGCCACTTCTCGATAATGTCATGTAACAGTGTACNAAGTTTAAGGCTTTCATCCACGTATTTATTCGGTAATATATTTTTCAAAGGCGATTTCGCAGCAGACCTATAGACAGTAATAAAAACGTATGTGTCGTGTTACAGTCTCCAGTTTCAAGGCCAAAATCTCNTATGCTGTACCGAGACCNAATTTCCGAGGCTGCTATTCTTAGTTCTTTAGAATGATGTTTTGGATTCAATAGGACAGGCCCAATCTATGAGATAACAATTGCGTATCTGTCCGAANTCGTTGACCTTTCCAATTAGGCTTACGCNATCTCTCGAGTTATAGTCATTTCCATTCCTGCAGATAATTAGTCAGGTCTAATGCGAACATGAACCGTGTTGAATCTTTGTTCCGTACGCCGTTTACGCAGTTACCACACTTCAAGTCACAGCTCACCAGCGGACCTCTCGTGGCACATACGTTAAAATCACTGTTGCCGGGAAATTCATGTTACCGTACCATCATTAAGTTACTTGTTTACGTTGGAAAACGCCATTGTGACGTCATCTTGATAAAAAGTTGCTTGCAGCCCTTGCCCCACCACCCGATATTGTCACGAGCCGCCACTGGGCATTGCCCCACCTAAAATTCTGTTCAATAACAATTTAACCATTTATAGACGCACAGCAATCAATATATACCGAGATCACAGCGAAACCCGCGTTCTTCTTGTGCTTTCGCTTGTAAATGCCCATACATAGCGAAGTCTCTGCGAAAATCGAATTCTCTTCTGTGTCTTCGCTTTGTGAATGCCTAGCCGGGGCTTGCCCCGGTAGCGCTCATAACAAGCTTTCACTATCTATTCTCTCAAAGCCGCGTACAATAAAGAAACGGTGATTCACTCTCTCCTATTCGTAAAATGGCCGAGCAACCGGGGCAAATATGCNTNCTCGCCCCTAAGGTGTGATGTAACAATCGTATCTATATCTGAACTCGGTTACCGTAATATGCGTTGAGTCGACCTTTGCTGGTATAGGTCGATTTTGACGGTGTTTCGCACCATGATAATTCTTGAAACTTGGTATGATATGTCGTGAAGGTAGTATTTAACACTGCTCCAAGTTTCAGGCTTGCTACTTAAAGATAAGGGTAGTAATTNCGTTTCCGAAGTTCAGTGTGTGCTGATCTATCATGTACATTGTACATAGTACAGCAAACAGATTTTACTCAAAAGCCGGTATTGGTCTCCATTGATTTTGACGATGTTCTATACCGAGATCGGTCATGACATTTGGCACGGTAAGTGTTAGTATCGACCGCTGTAACAAGTTTTAAGTTTGTCACTGAACTATGTGGGTGGTAATTTCGTTTCCAAAGTCGAGTAAGAGCTGACTCTTCATTTATCGCCAACAAATTTACGCAAAAGCCGTTATTGGTCTCTATTGATTTTAACGATGTTCCATACCTAGATCTGTCATGAGCTTTTGCACGGTATGTCTTGATTTTAGTATCGAACGCGGTGCCAAGTCTTAAAGTTGACACTCAATGATTGAGGCAGTTATTTCGTTTTCGAGGTCGAGTATGGTAGAGATGCGCGCTGATCTGATACTTAGCCTACCTACATCATTGCGGATCTCACGCAAAAGCCGGTGTCGGTCTGTGCTAATCTATAGTCTGCGTTCCATAACGAGATCGGTGNTGATATTTCCAATGGTATATCTCGATGATCGCATGAAACAGCTAACTAAGATTCTCGGTTTGCATTCAAATATTCACATAATTTTATGTTCGCCAATGTGCATTTCACTGTGAAATTGTGGCCTTCAAACCATTTGCTTACAATCCCCTGTCAAATGCGATAGCTATTTCATTTTCGATGTCGGCTAACAGCTGATCATTCGATCAGCCTATTCCTCGATCTATTTTACTCAAAGTTCGGTGTTCGTCTGTTTGTATTGATTTTGACAGTGTACCATGCCGGAATGGGTTATGAGATTGCGAATGCTACTTCTCGATGATTTCATGTAACAGTATGCTAAGTTTACGGCTTTCATTCATGTATTTATTGATTAATATATTTTCCAACGGCGATTTCGCAGCAGACAGACAGTAAGCCGTATGTGTTGCGTCACAATCTCCAGTTTCAAGGCCAAAATGTNCTATGTTGTTCCGAGACCGAAGTTCCGAGGCTGCTGTCCTTAGTTCTTCAAAGACCATTCAAATTGATGTTCTGGATTCAATATGACAGGCCCAATCTATGAGATAACAATTGCGTATGTGTCCGAACTCGTTGACCTTTCCAGTTAGGCTTACGCAATCTCTCGAGTTCTAGTCATTGGAATTAGTCAGGTCAAGTCAAGTGCGAACATGAATCGTATTGAATCTTTGCTCCGTACGTAGTTTACGCAGTTGCCTTTAGAGCGAAAATGAGAGGTCTAGAAGTTGTCCANCAGTCTATTGATCCAATCGTACGCCGGGTGCCTCCGCTTTGGTTGCCTATTATCACCTGGTCGTAACCAGAGATGGCCACAGTCCGGTTCAGGAGCCGGAGCAGGATTTCAATGTTTTTTTACCTGGCCGGACGGATCCGGATTTTGAATTTGGGGCGACGGTCGGATTTTAGCCGGATTTTTTTGCTGTGATATGATTAATTAGCATTGTTCTGGCAGGATTTTTTTCGGATTCCGAACTGGACATTCACCAGCCGGATTTCTCTGGACTCTGAATTTCCAATTGCCAGCCGGATCCGGATCCCGAAATTTTGGAATCCGCCCATCTCTGGTCGTAACCACCAGCTCAGTGGTCGTAACACACCAGGATCGTGTACGAAACACTTTCGGACGGGCTTAGAAAAATTAGGGTCTATCGATTTGCGTAATCTCGAACTCTACCATGAAATCATAACGCATGCTACTAAGGATGACCTGATACTTGATTCGTAGCATAGGGACGATTCTTAGTTCACGCACATTTTGTAAAATAATCCTTTGATTAAAAATAAATGAATAAAACATTTGTTACCACACTTCAAGTCACGGCTCACCGGCAAACCTCTCGCGGCACCTACGTTAAAATCACTGTTGTCGGGAAATTCATGTGACCATCATAAAGTTACTTTTTTACGTTGGAAAACGCCATTGTGACGTCATGTTGATAAAAGTCGCTCGCAGCCCTTGCCCCACCCCCCGATATTGTCACGAGCCGCCACTGCG